>PVIR01004198.1:0-49836 GCA_004026965.1 Petromus typicus | reverse complement strand
GTCTTCATGTGTGTTCCAATTTTAGTTTGAACATTCATAGAATTCCTGAGTCACCCAATTGCTGTGAATAAAATGGTGCGTGTGTGAATGCGTGTGTGCGTGTGTGCATGTGAGCCTGTGTGTGTGTGCGTGTGTGTGTGTGTGTGTGTGTGTGTGTGTGAAGGAATCAACTTGGAGAGGTCAGTATTACCCAGGTACTGTTTCACTCCATTTAGTGTCCTGCAGTGCCACCTGGTGGTCAATATCAAGAACTACATGTCAATGTACAAGATGACGCTAGTAGCAACAATTGGTCCTCGCCCTTGTGACAACCACGCGCGCTTTATCCTCCATATTTGCGTGATTCTGAATGGTGAATTGAAAATGTTGATAATTTCCCAGAGCATCAAGCATAAACTAAAACTACCAAAAACTAGCCCACACTAGATGGAAGGGTAGATGTCATGGGAGAGCCGATGAATATGCCAAAGCCTTACCTGCATTATTTCATAATGTCCGCACAGTAAGCCTAAAAAGGTGAGTAATTTTCTTCATTTTCCTGGGAAGATGTGGAGCTGTTAAGGTTAACACAAAATATAGGACACTCAGTTCATTCCAGATAATCACAGCTATTTTTTAGTATAATATTCAGAGAGTAAGGAGCATTTGTTAGTGTTGGTGTGTTCTGTGAGACATCTAGGACATATTTACACTAAAAGTGCTTTGTCTTTTATCTCAGGTTCACATTTAGCTGGAAGTTCCGATGCTGTTGTGCTTTCTTGTGCATCTGGAAGACTGAGGGCAGTGAGTTTAAGTAGCAGATAAAGACCCTGGCGTCAGCACGCACTGTGCTAATGTTTGAAACCAGCTCTTTCTCAGGGTGCTGTCCAGTCTCTTCACTGCATAGCTTTGCTCTGGAGACCACAGTCCAGGCTGGGTCAGAACCCTGTGTGGAGGGTTAGGGGTGGGAGACAGAAGCTGAGCTCTTGTTGTACTACTTCCTCCAACTGCATATGCCCAGATGGGCATATTAATAACAGCACAGTTTGCTTTAATGCAGTGAAACACATTATCAATGTATATAGTTGCACATTATTAGATGCAGGCACTAGAAGGTGCTGGAAAAGGTGATATTTCTGTGTCGAACTTTGAGCACTTGCTATCTCAGCAAGAAATTGAAGTGCTACGCAATGAAATGGAAGTTTCCACCACGGGACAGACTTCAGCAGTGGGAGAATGAGGACCCCACGACTCCCAAGGACAGTGTCACACAAGAGGGTCAACCGAAGCCTCCAGCGAGGAACAGCTCCTCTGACCAAGGGGGAATTGAGCAAGAGCCAGTGACTTTCCAGAACACCTGTTTGGTCGGTTAGTCTTGTCCACAAACTCTTCCTCTATGGCAACCCTCCTTACTACAGAAGGCACCTTAGCATCCATTTTTAAAATCTTGTAGTTTGTCCCCATGGCTATAAAAGTAGATGGTTGTTGAGACATCAGCCAAGAAGATGGAGCAATCAGTCTTTCCAGTGAGGACTTAAAATTTATTTTGGTCAGCTTTCTGTTGCTGGAATAAAAAACTTGACACCTGTAACTTAAACAAGGAAAAGTCACTTTGGCTTATGGTTTCAGGGGAGAGGGAGAGAGAGAGAGATGGGGGAGAGAGAGAGATGGGAAGGGGGAAGGGGAAGACAAAACAGAGAAACACACAAACACAGAGAGACAGACAGACAGATAGAATGAAGGACTGAGGACAAGAACTCCTTCCAGGGTCTCACTTTCAACCAGGCACTACCTCCTGGGTACATTAAGCTACTGAACTCCTCATGGATGAATCTACTGAAAAACACAGCAAATCCATGATCCAAACACATGAGATTTTGGGGGAGTTTTAGGCCTAAACCATAGTGTTCTTGTATGGCTCCCAAAAGGTTCATGTGCAACTCATTATTCAAAGTGCATTTAGGCTATCTACAGGAGTCATCAAAGTCTTAACAGCTCCAGAATTACTGAAAAATCCAAGTTCGAAGTCTCCTCTGAGACTCAAGGCAAACTCTTCACTGTGCACCTGGCTTTAGAAATAATGAAAGACTTCCAACATACAATAGCACAGGGTAAACACTCCCATTCCAGAAAGGAGAATAAGGAGATAGGGAGCACTGGGGCCAAAACAAGACTGAAATCTTCCAAGGTAGATATGAAATCGTGTAGCTCTGAGTTTATCTCCGGAGGCAGGTTGTGGTGAGATGCGATTTCCAAAGGGGTTCGACAGTCCTGCCCCTGTGGTCTTGCTGTTTCCACAACTGCTATGGCTTCACTCACAGCTTCAGATTTTGCCTATCAGAGTCACATTGCCTGGCTTCCCGGGCTTTCTTTTGAAATCTGGATAGAAACTTCCATGATTTTTACATTTTTGCATAACCAGCACCATGTGGATAACATCAGGGTCTGCTGCTAGTGACAACACTAACAGGGCACCTTGGGGTGTGTCTGCAGCAGCCTCTGAATGTCCAGGTGGCTGAATTCTGGGAAACACTTTCCCAGGCAGCCCAGGTTGAGTAGGGCTTTCTTGTTAAAGCAGTCTGCTATAGCTTGTATTTAGATATCTCTCTAAAGCCTCATATGACCAGAGTGATGGTTAGATCTAGAGAGTGACATTGAAGTTGATTTATGGTATCATGTTAAGATTAAGGGCACCAGGATTGAGAGTGTGAATAGTATCTTCCCTAAATAGCATAGATGAGATATAAGATTTTTTTTAAAAAAAGCTGTGGTCTTCCCTTGCTTGCTTTTTGCTGTCTCCTGCCTCTCATCAACTATTTCTTCTCTGCCATGTACTGCTCTGCCAAGCCACCCTGTGTTACACCCACCTGATAGTTGACTAAAACTTCTATAGACTATGAGCTAAATAAAACTTTTCTCTCGTGGTTTTGGGTATTTTGTCTCAGTAATCAAAAAAGTAGCTAAAATAGTCTCTTGGAGCTTTTTGTTTATTTAAACTCTGCTTCTGGAAGGATAGAATCTGACTGTTTCTGAAATCCCTTGAAGGCATCTTTCTTATTGCCCTGGTGCAAGGCACGCGGCTTCTTTTCAGTGCTAATCTTTTTAGCAATGTCACTCTTCAAAGCCCCTTGCATTTTGCAGGCTCTTCCTTTGTGTCCACACTACACATTTTTCAAATCGTTGAGTTCTAATATATTTTCCCTCCTTGTTCTTACTACAGATGTGGCTAAAAACCACCAACAGGACGCACACCAAGCCCCAAGCTTCCTTGAAATTTCCTCTGCCAGATCAACTACTCCAATGCCCTTAACCTCACTCTTCTGCAAAGTCTCAGGTCATGAATAAATAATAAACAGTCTTTTTGCCAGATTACACTACATGACTTCCAGCCCAATTGCTGATGGAGTCCTTATTCCCAGCTGAAATCTCTTGAGCCTGGCCTTGACTGTCTGCAGCTCTCTAAGGCCTCTCTAGGCCACAACTCCAGAGCTTTCCTAATTCTTCTCACCAACTCGTTCTAAAGGATTTAAAAACACAAGTTCAGTTCTAGTAACAGCAACAACTGCACTGTGTAGTACCAAAAACTTGTATTAGTCACTTTTTCTGTAGCTGGCACAAAATAGTAGACACCCACAACATAAAGGAGAAGTTTATTTGGTTCATGATTTCCAGTGAGATTCAGTCTACGATCGGTTGACTCTATGGCTTAGTGGAAGTGTGTGACAGAGGAAAGCTCATCAGCCCATGGCAGCCAGGAGTGGAGGAGAAGAGAAAAAGGGAGAAGGAAGAAGAGGGAGAAAGAAGAAAGAGAAGAATTAGAGTTGGAGGGCAAAGGAGGAGGAGGAAAAAGAGAAAGAGGAGGAGGAGCTGGAATGCACCTTTTAGGGTCACGCTCCCAGTGGTTCACTTCCCACAAACCCCCTCAACAACGCATCCAGCTCCTGAACTCATCGATAGATTAATTCACTGATATGTTTAAGACTCCCAGGATCCAACTGCGTTTCGTACACATGAGGTTTGAGGAAACATTTTAGATCCAAAACATAAGAGCATCTTCCAAGCCAATCAAGATCAAGCATCACAGAATCCAAGGCACTGAGAGGCTGCTGATGGAAGATGAGAAGATCCTGACAGCAGAGGGATACGGGTGAGGGAAGAGGAGGAGAGGAAAAGAGCGGAGAGGAGATGAAGGGAAGGAAGAAGTAGAAATGGAGGAAGAGGGGAAGGAGGGAATGGGGAGAAGCAAAAAGGGTGAAAAGAGGGAGGAGGAGTGGGGAGGAGGAAGAGAAGAACAGTTGGAGAAAGCATGTGTGTGAGAGAGCAGAAAAACGAATCTCCAACAGAGCAGGGAGGCTGGGGCCCATCGTCATGTACAAGCTCGGGGGTCTCATGTACAAGTTCTGGAGGAGGTTGTCCACCTGAGCATCCAGTCTGGGAGCTCCTGGAAACTCACACAGCCCCACAGCCCCCAACCTCCACGTCCGCATGGTCTCAACAGCCCTCCCATTCTGAGCAACAGTTAGCACATGGCCTGGATCTCCCCCACCCCATATCTTCCTCTTTTATCCATCGCATGGAAATGTCACGCTATCACAAATGTACCCCAAAGCAGGCTTCGCTGAGACCACTTCCCCAGCATAAATGCTCCCACCAGTAGGACACCGTAACTTAGTGCACCCAACAGAGGTTCCACACCCTCCTCTCAGCTCCTTCTGTCTGCCCCCTGCAGGAAGCCTCAGTCAATTCCTGTCATCCAGGCCCTGGCGTCTCAGGTTTGCCCTCCCTGCCTCTGGGGCAGCAACTGTCTCATGGATGCTACTGACCAAGTTCTGTCGCCACCTAGAGGCCCCTCGTGGCCAGCAGAGAAACCCAGTCCGGGGTTGAGCTGCACACACCCTCAGGTCCTGTAAAGCAGCAACATCATCTGCGGGGGACAAGGTCTCTGGAGACAGGAGAGATCTGCAGCTACAGAATCAGAGAACATGTTGTGGTGAAACCAAAGACCCAGCTATGGCGAACACAGGTTCACCAGCCTGGTCTCTGCCCTCCAACTTGGGAAACCCTGGCCCACAAAAAGGGTCTTTTGTATCCAAAATTCCCCATATATTGCCCTCTCATGCAAATAAGGCTCTGGGTAGTCTTCCTATCAAACCCTCATTTGGTATCACACCATGTGTAAACTGTCCTATCAAAAGCTCTCTTGCCTTCCTGGCATATGTAAATGAAGGATCAGGAAGTGTTTTTTGATTGGCTTGCACACATGCAAATGCAGGATTGAAAAGAGTGTCTTCTGATTGGTCCTGTGAACAGCACTAGCTGAAAATGACACTTTTCTGCTTGGTTCTGTATACTGCAATGGCAAGAGTCCCTCACTGATACTGACAACAGTATCTCTGACCTGTTGTCCTGCCTTATTTCCTCCTCTGATAAATATGGCTTTCGGAAAGGCAGGCTGGTTGAGACTTAGCTGCTTCTAGCCCATGAGTGACAGTTCCCAAGCATTTCTCCCCCAGGATGTGAGTGCTACAAGGACAAGTGCCCCTATCCTCCATCCTCCAATCCTAGAACTGCCTGGAAAATAGTAAGTGGTCTCTCAATGTTTACTTCAGGAACCCAGCGGGTTTCTGTGTAGCCCTGAGTTGAGAACTCAGAAGCAGCCTTGACAATGTAACCAGCTGAAGAGGCGCTGTCTGAGACACGACTTAGCAGAACTGTTTTAAACAATGACTGGAGAGTGATGAAAGTTATCTACCAATTAACAAAGATTATGGGAATCCATGTTTCCACAAGCAAACCTCAATGACAGATGACCGGAACTATCAGCATAAAACTCTAGAACTCTTTGAACCAATGGGTGGCTGTACGATTTCAAATTAATAGGATTAGGAAGTTTAGATTATCTACAGAATTTATGCTCTCAGTTTATGCATCAAGTGGCCATCATTTTGTCTAGAGTGATCATGTCTAAATGTGTGGCAGTGCTGTGGCTCAGATCTGAAATGGGAGGCCAGCAGAAGAACCAGGCCCCTGGACAAGGCCCTTAAAGGTGATATTTTGTCCCGGCTCCTTTCTTCTCCGTGTGCTTCCTATCTTGCGTGAGGTGAGCAGTTCTCCTCAGCCTCACCCGCCCACGTCACCGACCCAGAGCGAAAACCTCTGAAGTCATGAGCTGAAATAGAGCTGTCCTCCTTGAAGCTGCTTGTCTCGGGGTTTCTGCTACAGTGACAGAAATCTCGGGATGAGGCCATTCAGGAACGAAACTAACCAAGAACAGTCAGAGGAACTTAGTATGAATAAATAACTTCAGGAAAAAAAATTCTTATTAAGCAAGGTTTTATTTTAATATTAAAGCAATGAAACAGAAAATATTAAGATCTAGAATTGGTGATTCTACCGATCAAAACACAAAGTTTTGAATATGGTCCTTGTCCATGGAAGAGGCAGGGTGAGTGTCCTAACCAGCAGAGGGTCTTAAATATCAGACACTTATTTCCCTCAAGTTTGGAAGCCAGGAGTCTAAGACTGGGTTGCCAGAAGGTCCCCTGTCTGGTGAGAGGGGAGCCTTGCTGGCTCATGGACGGCTGTGTTTTCAGTGGGTCTCCACGTGGCCTTTCTGCTGCACAGGCACATGGAGAGCTTCCCCGGCGTCCTGTTCTCCTAAGAGCTCTGGTCCCAGTGTGAGGGCCCCGTCCTGGTGACCAATGGTCACTCCAGATTCCTCCACATTAGGAGGTGAGAGCTATAACATGGGAGTTTTAGGGGACAGAATTTAGTATGGAGCAGGTAGAAAATGTCTTAGTTGTGAAAGGGAAGATGTTTCCATGCAATTCTCTTTTTTAATGAAGTGGGTGATCTACTAGAGTTCCACTGGAAGAAACGAAACATAACCCATGAGGTTGCAAACGATACATTTCACAGTTCACTGAATTGTGAAGTACAGCTGAAGCAGCTCCAATGAAGTCATTTTGGATGGCTAAAAATGGGGCAAAATAAACAAATGTTAAGTTACTGTGTAAAAGAACAGAAAAATATTTTTTCCTCTACTTTTTTATGTTTACTTGGATCCTTCAAATGAACCTGGCAAGACAGATTTACAAGAGAACAAGATTAATGTCTTGTGCATATAGGAGCATGAAGCCAGTAGCTGGCATCTTGGATGCTGGGAGTTAAAGCTTATATGTTTAACTTGAAGAGAGAAAATGCTTTTTATGGGGGAGCGAATAGGTTTCTTTCTCTCTCTTTTTTTTTTTTGGTGGTACCAGGGATTGAATTCAGGACCTTGCTCTTGCCAGGCGGGTGTGACACCACTGAGCCTCATCCCCACTCCACAAATAGGTTTCTTCAGGAAAGACAAATAGATTTTTGAAAGAAAAGATGGAAGATTCTGTGATAACTTTTGCCTTTACATGTACGAATGGCCTGCCTGTCCTTTTCAAGATCCTAATACAGTGCTCTTTTGGAGAAAGTTGGTTAATCCACATTCTTTTTTATTTATTTATTTATTTTATTTTATTTATTTATTTATTTATTTATTTATTTGACTTTGCTTAAAAGCAGGTGGTGGCACCACTGAGCTAAATCCCCAGCCCCGCCCCCCCATTCTGTTTTGGATAGAGCATCTTCCTAGGAGGAATCCATGGCAGCCTGCTTCTCAGAAGGTTGTTCTAGTCAGCGAAGGAGAAGCCTGAGAAGGCTTTTATTCTGGTTCCCTTTCTGTCTATCTCCTCCTTCTCCCTTTTTCTTTCTCTTGAGTCTGCTGGATCTCCAACATCTCCCATTGAAAGGAACCTCTCAATTAAAGTTGCATGCTTTGAGGCTGGCACATTCCGTTCCTCTCCAACTGGAAGGAACAGCACCCCGTATTCATTTGTTTTGGGGTCTTAAAGAAGGGCTTTACACCTTCTGTGAGGGCCTGATTAGTACAGACACCCTTGGTTCTCAGTTCTCTGACAAGATTAAACGGGAAACTGTCACAGAGCTCTAAAAGGCCGAGTTCTTTGGCCACCTCTGGGGAGAGGGGTGAGGAATGGAGGCCGCCATCTACATCCAGTTCTTAGGCGAAGGCTCCACAGGAAACTCCTTCACTCCCACTTTGCTGTCACCTTCCAGAACAAGTCGTGTCGAAGAATTTTTTCTTTCTCGAAGGGACCTGTTCTTGTGGATGTTAAGGTGCCTGCTTGGGGAGAAGGAACCGGTTTCACCAACCCACTGGCCTCTGCCTGAGGCCAGGAGCAGCAAAGGTGGTAGCCAGCTGGCGTTGCTGACCGGAAGGGGCTGTCAGCCTCCAGCTGGTGGAAAAGAACAGCTGAAGCAGGAGGGAGGGCTGAGAGAGGCCTCCACTCGCCCTGGGGCCTTGAGCCAGGCTGGGGGTGGAGCGGAGGGAGGCCCCAGGCCTCCGGCCTGACTTCCTGTTGGCAGTTGTGGAGGGCTGGCTAATGATTAGTGGGAATGTGGCAGTCACACTTTCCTGTGCCTCTGCATTTACGATCCTGCCTGAGAGGAACTTCCTGTCGCTTGGTGAGGAGCGATCAGGATCCTAGGGCGGCCAGACAGAGTCCATTCCTGTACTTGTATGGAGACAGGATGGTGGTCAGGGAACCTGTTGGGAACTGAAAACCTCCTGTGAAACCCTACAGAGGATATTTACCTGCCTGACGTAAGTACTGCAGTGTGGCTGTGCTGTGAGGAGAGTGTCAGTCTGCTGGGCGTCTCCTCGGTGGGCTTGGAGCCCTCACTGCCACCGGCTGGGTTCCTGTGAAGATCCCAGAAGACGCCACACTCGTGGTGTTTATGTTCCAGCTTTCAGAGTTTAGAATTAAATGAGAGGCTGTACTGTGAGCATGTCAAATTTTGGGTGATTCTAGGGAGCGAGTGTCCCTCAGCGAGCTGCTCCAGGATTTCATGTGTAAAGCTGGGGCTCTGCTGGCCCCAGGAGTCACACACTGGAGCCCCCTCGGAGTCAGGTCGCTCCGTGGACGGCCTGTGAGTGCCATTCTCCTCCCCGTACACAAAGACGGTGGGAAGTAGAATCTTCCCAGTCTCTGGACTCTGTGAGAAGCTGGGGCTGAAAGTACGGCTGGCAGGGCTGCAGTGTTCAGGGCAGGAGAAACACAGGACCTGGCTACGACCCAAGTGAAACTGAGCCTGCGGCACCCCTTCCTCGGCCCAGAATCCCCAGTCCGCTCTTCTGTTCTGTCGGGGCCACATTTCTTGCTGCTGCCCCACACAGGATGTCTTAGGAAACCTTTCAGAAGTTAAAATAAACTACACTGAAGACCCAGAAATAGGGGTTTGGTGGGAGCAGAGTCGGGATTCCCTCCTTGGAGTCTTCTCAGCTTTTCTGGGTTTTTGCCTTGTCGGCCCTGTAAGAAATGGGGTTGGTGAAATGGGGTCCTGCCTACTTAATACAACCTAATAAGACTGGAGAGTTTTCGTGCAGTTTCTCAGTGAGGAGAAGGACGTGAAGAGCGAGGCTCTGTGCAGAAGTGAGGAGAAGCTGGCTTTCAGGCCGGGGTCCCACGCCCCTTGGAGGGAGTAACTGGCCATCCCTGGCACAGGCGCTCCTTCAATTAAAGCAGCGTGTCTGAAAGCAGCTTTACGACGGTGGCCCAGGCGCACGCGCCGCTAAGCACTGTGTCCTCACATGTCGTGTCTGTGGTGACCTCCCTCATTCCTGGACTTTCAGCCACCTCCAGCGCTACAAGCTGGGGCCCTGGCTACTACACGCAGGGAGAAAGAGAAGTGGGAACCGCAGGGGAGGAAGCCGTCCAGCGGAGCGTCTCCTTGTCAGATGGTCTCTTCTGAGCCTGCAGCCTGACTCAGTGCAGGTCTCAGGGGTGACACCTCTCCCCGATGGGCGCATCCATGCTGCGGCCTGTGCCAGGCTGGGCCCAGGCCTGCGGTCAGGGTAACTTCCAGCCCCTCCTTCTTCCTCTGAGAGCCTGCATTCCCCGGGACTGGCAGAGCAATGAACCTGTCGAGTTCTGTTAAGGGAGTCCTGAAATTAGTAAATGATTTGTTTAAGGCTTTGTGACTCAGTCTCGCAGGCTCCATCCTGGGTTGTATGGGCCGCTGTGTGACTCGGCCTGGAAGCAGTTTCTCGGGTTGTGCTTTGTCTATGTTGGATTATCACAAAGGGCAGCGGGGTAGCACTGCTGGGCAGGCATGTGGTCTTGAAGTTAGAGGCCTGAGTGTTAATTTAGACACACTCTGAGCTGGTCTTCCAGTGACAGGGAAGGAAACAAGAGGGCGAAAACCCACTCCTTCCCGGAAGCTGTGAGCACCTGTTTGGAGTCAGAGGTGAGAGTGAGTCAGGCCCGGTCTCTGCCCTCTGTTCTCCGACACTCTGGTCTGACCCAGCGACTAGTGATGGGTGCAGACTGAGGCACAGCGGCTGTTTCCGGTGCCTATTTCCTGTCTACCTTTCTGCTCCTGGGCCTGGCTGTGGGGTGGCTCCTCCAGGGTCTGTCAGAGAAGAAAGGAGACCAGAGCCCTGGACCGATGTGGCCACACAGGGATTCCCATCCCATTCTTTGAGGGGAGGTGGCACCCTCGCTCTGGAGGCTTGCAATCTGTGGGTGCCACAGCTGTGGTGAGAAGCACCCCAGGCCCCTGTGCTGCATGCCAGGCAGGGGGCAGAAGCGCCACCTCTCCAGTTGGCTGCAGGCTGGTCAGTGCAAGGGCGACTACTCCCATGCATCCTCGAGGAACCAGAGCGGGTGGGTACGTGGGAGAAGGAAAAACCAGAAAAAGTGCGGGGGTTGGAGGGTGAGAAAGAGGGTTGGCAAAGAAAAAAGGGGGCTGGGAGGACAGTCAAGAAGTGTGTACCCCAGAAATCTCGAGTACTCCAATGCTGGCCGGACCAGGCCTTCTGCAGTTCACCCCAGCCTCTGACCGCCCCCCACCCCTCTCCCCACCTCTGCGAGAGCCCACTCGCAGTTCTTCAGTCATGCGCCGCTGTCCCACCCAGGGCCTCTGCCCTGCCCCGTGCTGTGCAGGGGATTCGTTTGCAGTAGGTGCGAGCGTGGCTGTCACCGCACTCACCCCCGCAGGGCCTTCCCCAGCCACTGCCTGAGGCGACCACCAGCCCACCACGTGCATACCCTCCCCGTGTTTCCTCCTCATCTTCTGCCTCCTTGTATTAGGCTGAGTCTCTTTCTCTGCTTGGTCCTCATTTTCCCATAAGGGGACATGAGCTCATCGCAGGCAGCACGCTTTTCTCAGGGACTGGAAGAGCAGAGGGCCCTGGCTCCGCCTCTTGGTCAAAAACTCAGAGGCCAGCCTGGCTACCCCCCTTTATCATTCGTGCTGGGGCTCTCATAAGCAACCATGGGACGAGTCTAAGGTGGGGTCGCAGCAAGTCCTCCCTCGCGCCCACTGGCAGGGCTGAGCCACACACACAACTCCCCACCTGGTGAGCTGGTTGGCCCAGCGTCTCCCAGAGGCAGAGGAAGTGTGGGTGGAGGGTGTTACCACCTGCTCTGTATTCCAGGCGAGGAGGACCATGCCGAGATGGAGGGCAGCGGGAATGGCATCCTGGCCGTGCTGGTCATCCTGGCTGTGCTGACAGGTAGGGCTCAGGCTGGGCAGCCTCTCTACACGTCCCCTGCACTTCCCAGGGCTTCCCTTCCCTCTGGGGTAAGTTCTCCACCCATCCAGTTCATGCTGCTGTGACTCCTCCACTCCAGGAGGGGCGCTGTGGTGCCTTGACCCACAGGGCACCCTGCCATTACAGTCTCTTCCACCTGCTTCTCCCACTTTCTCACCTCTGGTTTCCAAGGAGAGCCCAGATTTAGCATAGCTTTCTGTCATACCTGCCTGACTGCTGCAGTGTCCAGGGTAGGTTCCAGGGTGCTGACGGGGTGAGGGACCCTGCTGTGTGACTCCTCGGTTCTCACCACAGCTCCACGTCAGGATGAACCCTTCAAGGTCTGGGCGGGGATCTCGCTTCCCCCAGACTCTGCCAGCAGGAGTCGAGGCAGGTGGTCTTTCAAGCAGCTCGAGCCCAATAGGAAGCTCTATTTTAATTAGGTCCAATCGAGGTGCCACTGCTTTGGGGGTGAGCCGAGCCTCCCTTCCCCGGTCCACTGCAAGCTCTGCCTTCCTTACCGCAGCGAACCACGGGCCTCACACTGAGAGACAGTGCTCACTCCGGGAAATGCGCAGCCATCCCGGCACAGTCTGGTGACCTTCCTCACACCGAGGGCATCTGCTTTGGAGTCCAGCGATGGGCTTAAACTCTGGTCATGACAGTGCTGAAAAGAATAAAAGGGAATATGCAGAGGAGGGCACGCCAGTTGCCTGCAGTAAGGACTGATTTATGTGCACATGAAGGTAGGAGCACCAGGCTCCGTGCTCAAGTGGATTTGGGGTTCTGAATAGTAGCAGGAGATGCACGGCCCTTTGCAGGAACTGTCCTCAGGAGACCTTTGTAGAGTGGAGAGGAAAACAAGGCCGTGGAACGGGGACAGCCACGGGGACAGCCTGGGGACTGAGCCGGGAGTAGTGAGCCACCCTCAACGTTCGTTTCAGGACGAGGCTTGTTTAGCCTGTGGCTGCAGAAAGATCACCATGGGTCTGGTGGCAGCTGATGGACTCTAGGATTAGCTGCCCGGAGCTGTTTATCCTTCTGGAGCTAAGCAGGAAGCACTGATTGGAGGCAGGGAGGTTCTGGCTGAGGCTTGCAGACTGCTCTTCCAGGATGGCAGGGTATTATGGGCTAGTTTAGAGGCCCCAAGAGAGATGGGACCCATCCCAGGCTCTGTGAGGAAGGCCGAGCCCCTCGGACAGCCTTGTGGGCAGTCATGTTCATTTTCCAACTGGCCCAGGATAGCTGTGCGAAGAGCTTGCATTTTCCCACAGGGCTGTCTCTGCCCTCACCTCTTTACCTCACTCATGGCCTCAAGTAAACCTGACTGCTAACTACTTTTGGAAGAAAAACACACTGAGCACTGAGCAGTGTCATGTGGCCCTTAGCTGAGGAGTGGGACACAGGGCTGAGGAAAGCCAGGCACAGTCCTCATTAAATGGGGTCTTGGGCCTCCAGGGGAGACAGGCACTGACTGAGGAGGAAAATAAATATAAAACACTGTTGTGACATCTGCTTCAAAGAAACAGCACCACTCTGAGGGTATGTTACCGGGTAAACCTGTGACCTGGGAAAGTTTCCCTGAGGAGAAGACAGCTGCACCAGGAGCTGAGAAGCAGGCGATACAGGTGTTCCAGGCTGCACATGCAAAGGCACTGGGGCCAGAAAGACTAGATGGGTTTGACAAATGTTTTTAAAAAGGTCTAGTGGCTTCTGGGTGGACTTGGAGCAAATTAAAGTACCTGTCTGCCACTTCCTTCCTGACTTCGAATCCACATCTCCAGCCCTGCTTTTCCATTTGACACAATGTCAGGGAAATGCTAAAAGCTGAGTGGCCCACAGGCCTGGCCAGCGAGGCTGGGGAAGCCGGAAAACAGAGGGCTTCAGAGGGCACCCTCATCCCAACACTGGGGAGATGCCTGACAGCTACTTCAGGGAGCTGTGAAGAGAGTGTCTCAGAAAATATGTAGATCCTTTTTTTTGCAGTATTGACAGGTATCATGGACACTGGACAGGGTGGTGATGCTATTGACAAAATGAGAGGAAGAAAGGAATCTGTTCCATCTTCGATGGCCACGGGCCATTTTCTTGGAGATGACTGGTAGGGCAGGAGAAGAGGGCAGAAGCCAGGCTGTGGACGTGGATTTGGGAATTGGAGAGCTTGACAGGACCAAGAATCTTGCAAGTGGATAAACCATACAGGGAGTCTGGTAGACAACAGACACCAGGTCCTGGTGCCGAGTGACACAGCACAGTGAGTGACCACACAGAGGCTCCAGGGGAGATTGATCCTTCCTCGAGTTCTGCACCCAGTTTGCCTCTGCTCCAAATAAAAGGGAGAGCAAAGGGAAAGGCAGGTCCTCAAGGAGGTACGTGCCTGATTAAATTTCTTATCTTCGGTTTTCTCCTGTTTGTTCTGCATAGGGCAGGGTCACCATCGCCATTGATAAGACACAGGCAGGAGAGGAATGAGATGCCAGGACCTCGCACTGCCAGAAAAGCAGCTCTGGGTCACAGGGTTGAGCTGGAGGGTGGTTACGGAGGGTTCCAGCACAGGCTGCAGATAACAGTGTCGGGAATTTGGTTCCTTCATTTACTTTCAAGTCTGAATGAGGCTCCAGAGCGTCCAGGCATGTGCCTCCTCTCATCCGCACAGCCACAGAGTGAGACCCGCAGCCTGGTTGCAGAAGTTTTCGATTCTGATGGGGTAGCCCAGGCTGGGCTCCTTGGTGCAGGCCTGGTCTCACTTCCTCCTGGCCCAGCCTCTCTGGGCCGCCCAATTGCTTTTCCCCACCGATCCCGGGTTACCTGTCTTTCCTCAGGTGTTAACTGTGTCTTTTCTTTTCTCTTCCTTCTTAAATCCCATTCAGACTCACAGAAAGGGCCAGTTGACAGTGTCTGATGAGTCTCTTTGTTTTTCCTGCCTGAGAATTTTGTTTCTTGAGGATCAAAGGGATTCTATATCAGAAGGCACATCCCAGGCAGGGACAGGGTCCAGCTGAAGTTGTGGTTGCAAGAATCATACTTTCTTCCTTTTTCTCTGTCACACTGTGAGGCAGGACACAGACTAGTATGCACGTATTTACTCAGACATGGGCCAGGGGAGTGCTTTTGGCTCTTTCCTGAGCTCTACCTCTTTGGTCCTCCTCACTGTGGTTCTGTTTGTGCCGGGCCAGTTCTGGGCACAAGGTCTTCCATGTGTGTGACTCTCTGCTTCCGTTCCTGTGGGAGGCAGTTCTGGTCCGCAGTGCATTCTGGGTACTCAGGTGAGGCTCTCCTGCTCCTCAGGGTTTGCCACTTTGCATTTCCACAGGGACCTAGGCATTGAGATCGCTTTAGGACCACACTACACCTGACATACAAGGGCAGAAGGAAAGAGGGAAACTGCCCTTTCTCGAGGACCCTTCATAGTCCACATCATGGGCTGTCTGCTTGCCCTGCAAGGACCATGTGTCATCAGTAGGTAATGGCTGAAAGGAAACAGCGTTCTGAGATATTCCAGGGATGTTCTTCTGAGAGATCCTGAAGTAAGGAGCACAGAATTCAGAGTGGAAATATCCGAGTTCGGGTCCCAGTCTAGCCCTGTTTCTGTGCCATCCCTGGTGGACAGGGCTGGATCCGAAGGAAAGTCTGGTCAGGCCTTTCTCAGCTGTGGTTGGCCGCAGCCCCTGCCATCCTCGGCTTGTGGACATGTCGGTCAGGCTCTGCATCCTCTCCACGTGGTGCCCTTCTCTGCACTCTTTGGTCCTGCAGATTCCTCACTATGACTGGATTCTGGGTTCATCCTAAATCCAGGTTGACTTCATCTGGAAACCCTAATCTAATGACCTCCACAAAAACTCTGCTTCCAAAAGTCACTTCCTGAAGACCTGGTGGATGTAAACTTAGGGGAAACTATTCAACCAGTACAACCCAGCTCAGAGGCAGAGGAAGGGAGGGGTCGTGATGGCCTATTGTCCCTCGGTAGCTTCTGGACTCCTAGAGAAACCCTGGCCTTAGGACCAGTACAACATGGGGTCTGAGCTGTCCTGAAGGCACCGAGGTGGTAATAGCTGGTAAACAGAGAAGTGTTGAACTATGTAGTTGATGTACATATTAATATTTGGCCTTTGAAATATCGGTTGCCTCCTAGCTTCCGGATGCAGCTATCAAATCATAGAAGGGCCTCAAAATGCAACAGTCCTGGAGGGCTCAGAGGCTCGCTTCAACTGCACCGTGTCCCCAGGCTGGAAGCTCATCATGTGGGCTCTCAAAGGCACAGTGGTCCTGAGCATCACACCCCGGGAGCCCATCATCACCAACGACCGCTTCACCTCGGCCAGTTACAACCTGGACGGGAACTTTGTCTCCGAGATGGTCATACATGACGTGCAGCCCAGTGACTCAGGGCTTGTGAGATGCAGCCTCCAGAACAGCAATGTGGATGGATCCGCGTTTCTCTCAGTCCAAGGTGCGTATGCGTCGGGCTCCAGGGCGCGGAATCTGGAATCTGGTGGGTGACGTGTCAGAGGGCTGGAAGGGGACCGTCTGACGTTCATGCTCGATAGGTCGGCGCTTGTGTCCCACCATCACTTACTATAAGTTCTAATGACTCTGAACCGACAGACGTCCTGTTTGTCCCCTCTTCTGTCTCCCTCCTTCCTTCCTTTCTTCCTATTTCCCCTTCCTCGCCTTTCCTTTCTCCATTGCACTGTAACCTTCCGCTTGCAGTATACTTAGGCGTATTCTGAATGGTGTTCATTGTTTCTAACGTCCCTCACTTACTCCTTTTCTTCTTCTTTCCCTTCATCTTTTTACCTTTTTTTCTAACCTTTTTTTCTTGTTAAGACTTCTAAAGATGGTTTTTATTGCTCCCCCCATCTGATCCCTTTCAACACTTACTAGCTTTCTGGAAATATATCCTGGGTTTCTTCTGGTCCAATTGAAGTTAGTTGTCTCTGATTTCGATGACTGGCTTTTCTCCAGTCTTTTGTATGCTTGACTGTATTTCTTTGTATACATTATTCATCAATTTTGAAGCATGCTTTAACTCTTTTTTCCCTTCTTAGCTGAAGTTTCCCCAATCTCTTTCTCCTTTCCTGACTAGAATGATTATTGTAATCATGATGATTATAACCAGATATACTGGTCTTCGAGAAAAAGAAAAATGATAAAATCTACAGTGGATAGCATATTTTTCATTCTTAAAGATAATTCTGAAATGCTGAAGATCATGTTATATACTGAAAATATTAAAGAGAAGCTTTTATGAAGACCTAGAGTATGCTTATCAAAATTTAACAAGTTTATAGTCTTTATATGCTATTTATAGAAGCACTGGGACAAAGTTCTGGATTTCTATGAAAGCATTTCTTACCAAAAAAAAAAAAAATCACACTATGCCTTTGAAATTTTTCTTGTATTTACTTACTTACCTTGAAGAAATTCCCAAAGATGCTGTCTATATACATATTGCTGTCAAATCAAATTTGATAACATTTGGTGGAAAGACATGTCTATTTCTACTTGCATTTTAAAATAATTGTTTACCATAGAAATTTGCTTAAATTGGTGGTGTTTTCTTTTTGGTCTTTAATTTTGTGTGCTTTAATTAGGGGCACAATGATATATTTCTAAGTAAATGGCTCTTTGGGACTGTAGCCCTTGGCTGTGTCCTCGGTTTGCAAGGTCAGGTGAGCGATGATGATGTGGGCTACGGGGAAGAACACAGGAGAAGGGATCAAAGACTCCAACTCCAGTTTGCCAGTCTCCATTTATTTTCTAGCTCGAGCCCCATGATGGCTCAATTTCTTCACTTTTAAAGTGGGAATAAAGGGCTCCGTGTGGCTCACAGGCTTGCTGTGAGGACCAGAGGGAAAATCTACTGAAGTTTTGATTCAGAGACTCCGAAGTCCTGTCCCGTTCACCTGAGCGTGTTAGCGCTGGTGCCTGATGGCCTGGGGCTTGGTGGTGCATATTCGGGCCCTGGTGGCCGGGGCTCTGTTCTTGCTTCACTCTGTACAGCCAGTGACCTGGCCCAGGGATGAACGGCTCGGTGCTTAGTTCCCTCATGGGGGTACTGTGAGGTCCAACGCCAGGTCTGTGTGAAGCCTTTCAGGGCCTGCCTGGCCAGACGCCTTCATCCTGTGATCATTTGCTATTCATTGTGTTCCCCGAAAGGCACTGGCGTTTGCTCTGGGGGTGACTAGAAGAAGGCGCTCCTGTTCTCCAGACCCTCACAGGAAGGACAGACATTGCAAGTTGCCAAATGACAGAGCTGCCGCATGGATATCGGCAAGGGCGAGGGGAGGGAGAAAGGCGCAGGTCCCAGTGGGAAGAGCCATGACAGTCCACTGGGCCCCCAGACGCCTCTATAGAGACGGGGATGTTGGCAACATGCCTCAGAGATCCGTGGGTCAGAAGGAATAAGGGAGCGAGAGAAGAGCAGGCAGACCAGCGGGGTGGGACTAAGGGCCTGGCTCAGTGTGCACAGGGCACAGCTAGTTCCCAAGTCCGCGCAGTTCCGTAGTGTCTCCCCAAAGCCGGAAGGCTACACCTTCGCCTGAACTCTTCACAGACATTTGGTGTGTTGGAAATTGCTGCAGCTTTTGGCTTTAATACAGGGAGAAAGACAAAAGGTGAGGGAGGGCAGAATCTCCTGGGGAAGGAGCCCCAGCGAGGGGTAGGACCTGTCAGTGTACCCTCAATCCAGTCATCCGACTGGCTTTGCCATTAGAGGAACAAACAAATGATTTATTTTTCTCCCCAAGGCACATTTCTATGAAATTTTAAAATTAATCTTATTGGCACAGTACAGTTATACATAATGATCACATTCATCAGAGCGAAGAGGGAAGTTGTAGCGATGCGTGAAATTTCTTGATTCTTTCTCCCATCCTCCCTTCCTCTCAATCCCTCTTTCCCCTTCCTCCCTCTCTGTTCTTCTTCCCACGTGAACAGTTTCTTCCTATTTCCCAATATCGATTACACATTTTGGTCCGTATTTATCCTTTCAGTTTCTCACACTAGAGAAACAATGCAATATTTAAACATATGTTTCTGATTTATTTCACTTAAGAGTAAGGTTTTTGGGCCAGGGATTTAGCTCAGTGGTTCTGGTACCTGCCTTGCAAACGCAAGGGCCCAAGTTCAATCCCCAGTAACCATATCCAACAATGCTAGGTGTGGTGACTCACACCCACCAGCAATCAGTACCAGACACCACAATGCCAGGCATGGTGGCTCACGCCTATAATCCCAGCACTCGGGAGGCAGAGGCAGGAAGATTGCTGTAAGTTTGAGGTTCACCTGGGCTGCATAGTGAGCTCAAGGCCAACTTGAACTACAAAAGCCAGACCCTGTTTCAAAAAAAAAAAAGAGTAAGTTTTCAAGGTGCCTCCATTTACCTAGAAATGTGCCAAGCCTACCTTCTTTGTGGCAGAGTAATACTCCATTGTATAAAAACACCCCATATCTTTTTTTAAAATCTATTCATCAATTGATGTTCCCAAGATTTAACTATTACAAACTGTGCCACTATTTACCCATCAGTCCGAACCAAACACCAGCTCTCTTCGTTTTGAGGACTACAAGGACCTAAATCCAAGAACTTCTGTTACTGTCTAAGAAAATATCATTTCTTGTAATCTGTCACTTTAACTCCCCTCTCCTAAGAACACAGAGAACACAAGGCCCTTTGGAACAAGGGGACAAATCCTTTCCACAGCCATTGTTGCATTCACAGTCATCCTTGAATTTGCGAAGATGTCTTAAAATAAAATACTGTGGAAAGTAATAAGTCACGGGGCCGGGGAGTTAGCTCAGTGGTTCCGGCGCCTGTCTTGCAAGCGCAAGGGCCCGGGTTCGATTCCCCGGTAACCACATAACAATACTGGGTGTGGAGACCCACACCCAGCAGCAACCAGTACCACATACCACAATGCCGGGCATGGTGGCTCATGCCTGTAATCCCAGCACTCGGGAGGCAGAGGCAGGAGGATTGTGATGTGAGTTTGAGGCTGAGCTCAGGGCCAGCCTGAACCACAAAGCGAGACCCTGTCTCAAAAAAAAAAAAAAAAAAGAAAGAAAGTAATAAGTCACACTGCAGAGCCGATCTGGCTCCATGTGGTCTGGCCCTGCTCACTGGGTGTCCCTGGCTCCTCCTTCTGTGAAGATACAACTGTTGTTATCCTAGGAAGATGGCAGTTGCCTTTCTTACTTTCTCAAGTTCCCACAGGAACTTCCCACTGCAGCCTGGGAGCGTCCGCCAGGGACAACTTTTCCCAGTGACTGAATGGCGGTAACCAGTTATGGGAGGACAGAGTTCCAAAGTGCCAGGCAGAGTAACGGGTCTGAGTGCAAGAGCACAGGGAACTTCCTTGGTCTAGTGTCAGATTCCACAGTGCAAGCAGCCTTTAAAGAAGTCATTACTTAAAAAACTAAATACCACTACTTTTTGAGTCTTGAAATAGTGTTGAAGCCTGTCTGCCATTTATTCTAAAGGCTACTAAATATTCCTCACTGCTCCAACACTTTCTGTGTAGAGTCAAAGTTTATATCCTTCAGACAAAGAGACTGAATGAAGAAAGAGACAGGAGAATCTGGGCAGACATCACAGGGACCTTGCACATGTTTAATATGATGTCATTGTTTGTTTTTCTTGGCTTTAATATATACACATTATTTTTACAAAAATATGTTGATCTACACTATCATGTAGTAGGTCATTATTTTTAGATTATTATTTTTATTGTTAGATAAATATTTAATTATAAATTAAGATATAGTATCAATAGGAACCACCATATAAATGAAAGGTCTTTGGAGTCTTCAGAAATTTTAAAGAATGTAAAAGATACTGAAACCAAAATGTTTTGGGGACAGTGGTTGAGTGAGATTCTCCCACTGAGAGGTGCAGAATAGAAAACTCTGGAATTCCATTCTCGCCCAGGGTGGTGGCAGTTTGGGGGCAGCCTCAAGACTGAGAAGAGAGTCTTTGATTCCTATCCAGTGTTCTTCCTTGTATGTGAGGTGGTTGGCAGTTTGTAGCATGTGTTGATCTGAATATTTTAATGCCTCTGTATTTCACTAAGGCTGTGTCTTTGCTGGAGCAATTCTCAGCTTATTTTAGTAATATCAGCAAAAACAAGAGTACATAAATAATATGGATTATTAAAAATGTCACAGGCATATGACTTTTTACTAAAACTTTAGAGATAATATATCGAAGTAAATTATTCTCATTTAATTTGATTGTGTCATTTATTAATTGAAACACGTTGTAAGACAGTTTCAGAAAAGTTATGCTCAAATATTTGTGACCTCATAAATGAATACAAGAAATGACTCACCCAAACTGCGGGAGAGAGCTCTTCCGGGACACTCTAGGGTATGTTGTCCTTATTTTGGAAGGACCATAAGATTGTCTCCCCTTTGGCTTCTGCTCCCAGGACAGCCCGACAGTTTGGCTGTACTTGAGGGACTGAGCAGCCTCCTCTGGCACACGCAGCTGCCTTTTCTTTCCCATGTAATCATTACCTCTGGTTCCTGATTTTTGTTTCATCATCGTCTCTCCGTAATTGGAAATTTTCTTAGGAGCAAACTCATCTTCTTCCAAGAGGCTGGAAGGTATAAAAAAGATACATATGACCTAAGTTGAAGATTTCTGGGATAGACACAGCCTTCGGAGGTTGGGAAGAAAGTCATGCAAAATGGGATTTGAAGCCAAATTTGAAAAATGAAATTGTAGACTCTGAGGCCCTGTCACTCCTCGGTCGTTTCTCTCTTCTCTCCTATAGTTATGGGCACCTTGCACATCCTCAACGATAGTCTGGTAGTTGTTGAGGATGACCCTTGCAATGTCACTTGTCAAGCCTTGGGCTGGATCCCGCCCCCTGATATTACCTGGGAGCTCGGTGTCCCTGTGAGCCATTCCAGCTATTCCTCCTTTCTGGAGCCTGGTGACCTTCCGCGTGCAATGAGTGTCCTGACTCTCACGCCACAGGGCAATGGGACGCTGACTTGTGTGGCTGAGCTGAAGGGGCTGCAGGCCAGCAAGTCTGTAACTGTAAACTTTACAGTGGTTCAGCCTCCACCAGGTAAGTGAAGCCTTTCCCCTTATAACAAAACAGTTGGTACTTCTGGCTTGCTTGCTTATGTATTTATGATTTATTGTGGTGCTGGGGATTGTGCATTCAATGCAAATGTTCTACCATCGAGCTACAAGCCCAGCCCTTCAGACTTACATTTTGTGAGCTTCTACCTCACCAGCGATGCCTGAAAACTTCACCAGTGACATGGTGTTGCCTTAATGATCCTACGATCACAACTACTTTTAAGATTTCACCCGAAAGTTTTCTTCTTTTTCTTACAAAAAGCATTTAGAAGTCTTGCAGTTATTTTTCATAATGAATTTCATAAATTCAGACCAAGTATTCAAAGAATACTTTTTTCTCTAGCTTTTACTCAGCATGGTTGCAGTTTGAGCCCACCCCTAACAAAGTTCCTACCATTTGGGAGGGTGCTCAGCTCTTCTCAGAATTCTCCTGTCTTGGGAGGATCGTGGCCCTGTGTGCCTTTGCTTTCCCCACCCTCTCTGTGTACTGGAGATTGAATCCAGGGCCTTCACATTGAGCTATATCCCCAGACTTTTTATTTCTTTGCTCTTTCCCTTCCTGTCTCCTTTCCTTCTTCCCTTACTTTGGTACTAAGAATTAAACCTAGGGCCTTTACACTGAGCTACACTTTGAGTCCATTTTTGATTTTTAATTTTTTTTTTTTTTGAGACAGGGTCTCGCTTTGTGGTTCAGGCTGGCCCTGAGCTCAGCCTCAAACTCACATCACAGCAATCCTCCTGCCTCTGCCTCCCGAGTGCTGGGATTACAGGCATGAGCCACCA
Organism: Petromus typicus; assembly: GCA_004026965.1. Classification (NCBI taxonomy): domain Eukaryota; kingdom Metazoa; phylum Chordata; class Mammalia; order Rodentia; family Petromuridae; genus Petromus; species Petromus typicus. Next base: position 27,394 of record PVIR01004198.1, on the reverse strand, counting down.
CGCCTGGCACTGTGGTAGGTGGTGCTGATTGCTGCTGGGCGTGAGTCTCCACACCCAGTATTGTTGTGTGGTTACCCGGATCGAACCCAGGCCCTTGCGCTTGCAAGACAGGTGCTGGAACCACTGAGCTATATCCCCGGCCCTTGATTTTTAATTTAGAGACAGAGTCTTGCTAATTGGCTGAGTTACCCAGACTTGGCTTAAACTGTTGATCTCCCTGCCTCAGCCTCCCAGCGTTCCGGGATTACAGACATGTAAGTGCCACCGTGCCCGGCTTATTGTTTCACTTTTACCCAGAAAATCCACAGTGCAAGTTCTCTGTACCGCTTAACTTGATTGAGGACATAATTTTAAAGTTGGGATCCTCCAGAAGGATGTACCGGGGGCTGTGACACACTAGAAATGCCAGCCCCTTCCTTTGAGGCTCTCTGTGGAGCTGTGAGCTGTGCTGTGGGGCGAGACGGCGGGGCAAGGATGTGGCTCCCCCTGGTTGTTCACTTCTGTGAAATTTTAGGAAAGAAGGGAGGTATAGGGGGACATCACGCTGCAGTCAGGGGCACAGCGCTGGAAGGAGGAATGGGGCCTGGGAGAGAAAAGGAGCTCTTCTGGTGAACTAAGCTTTTTCTGCCATGAAACAACCACTATTTGAGCTCTTTTGAAGTTCAAAATAAGGCTATTTGCAAAGCAACATAATAATGGTAGTCAGCACTCACCAAGCACCAGGCACTGTATTAAGCACTTCCGAAATATTAACCAAATTAACCTGCACAGCCCCTGGAGCAGGTGCTGTTACCACAGAGCAGTCACAGGGCCAGCACTGTCTGGACTCACCCAGACTTGTGGGGACATAGACAGCAGGGTCTGCTCCCATCCACCCTGCCCACCACCTGTGAGCAGGGATCAGAGAGGGGCTGCTGTGGGCCAGGACCACAGCCCAGGGCTGGACACAGAAATGCGCTGTCTCACGCTGGAGCCTGCAAGTCTGAGGTCCAGGTGCCCGCGGGTGGGTTCCTCCTCGGGGGTGTGAGACGAATTCCGTTCCCAGCCTTGGTCCTTGTTTCTGGCAGTTGCTGGCAGTCTTTGCTACTCCTTGGCTTACAGCACATCACCACTTCCATCTCCATGTGGCAGCTTCCTGTGTGGGCGTCTAAATTCCTCTTGCTTCACGAGGACTACAGCCTTACTGAGTCAGGAGCCACCTACTTGAGGGTGACCTTGAGGACTTCAGCATGTGAGGTTTTGGGAGAAGGCACATGTCAGCTCATAACAGGTGTCTCTATGAATCTACAGAAAACTGTTCCAGGTACCTACAGTAAACACCATAGTTTTGTACTTTACACTGCATGGATTGATCCCTACCCTGCTCCCTCCCGAGGTTCACAGCCCTGAGTACTGGCTCCAACTCAGCCATGCCAGGCATGGACCAGGCAGACAACAGAAACGATCATCTGAGTGAGTACAAGGTGGACAGAAGATGGAGTGGTGGGGCTGGTGGAGAGCCAGGGTCACGCCTTCTCCACTTGGAGCAGCTCACAGCAGCTCCACCTGGTCGGTGCTGAGAGGATATGGACCCAGCCCTGCCAAACCCTCCAGTTTTTCATGAGCATGGGAAATCTGGAAATTTTTGTGAATTATTCTAATTTTAGAATATTGGCAGCTAATTAAAATATTTTGTAGCCCAAACAACAAACAAAACAGAATGGGTCTGAACTGCCGAGCCCCACTGTAGTCTCTGCTATAAAACAGGCCATGCTCAGTCATTCACTGAGGTAAATGTCACTGCAGAGTCAGAATTTACCTCCAAGAGAAACATCCACAGCCTGCCCTCAAATCCCGAGGAACCAATCGAGTTTGAGGATCCCTCCTCTTTCTGATTATCTAGAAAGCCGTGGGAGGCCTCTGCTCTGGAGTAGTGAGGAGCAGGTGCCACTCAGGGCAGCGGCCACCTCTTCTGCTTACTTCCTGCCTACACGTCCCAGTGTCTGGGCCAAAGTGACCTGTGGGAGCCGCTCCTGGGTGCTTGGACCTGGTTCTGGTCAAGGCCAGCACTTGCGGGGTAAGCACTGTTTTGTGCTGTGCTGTTTTGACTTCAATCATGGCTCTTTTATTCTGTCTTCTTTAAGTCAAAGGAATCTAGCTCATTCCCTGCCAAGCCCGAAGCTCGGAGGCAGACCCAGCCTGTGGTCTCTCTGAGGCTCCATTGTGGACACTTTAAAGCCTTCCCAGCTGCAGGCTCTGTGTAGTGTGAACCCTGCTGTCTTCACTGGCTGTGCTGGATGCTCAGTCCCATCACACTTGTTTTGCTGTCTTTTTCTCAGCTTTTACCCTGCACAGACTGAGTTAGTTGGAGGCCTTAGGACACTTTACCCATAGACACCTGTGACAGCCTGCATGTCACAAGCAGAAGGCCATTCTCCTACAGAACCCTAATACAGGGGGCAATCAGCAAATCTAATATCCATGTGATCCATAGAATCCATATTCAGATCTCCCCACTTCCTTAATAATGTATGTTACAGCTGCCCCCTTTAACAGCCTTTGGCTGTTGAGTTTTTAGTCCTTTAAATTCGGATGGCTGTCTGTCCTTTTCATCCCTGATGATCCGTACACATTTGAAGAGTCCAGTCCGTATCTGGAAGATGTAGTGATTTCTGTGAGGACCGCATTTCCATGACAGGTGGTGACTGGGTCTGCAGAGGGTGGTGGGTGTGAGTGCTGGGCTTCTGCTCCGTACTGTGATGTGACTCTGTGGTGGCCACTGATCTTGGGTGCTCAGTTTTCTCAGCTGTGCAGTGGGCAGGAGAACTGAGCAGTGCTTTTTCTTTACTATGTGTCAGAGTCTGCAGAGGAGTCAGAACTCAGATCTGCCCCCAGAGCTCTGGCTGAATTGGTCTTCTTGGAATCTGGAAATTCTGATTTTTTTTTTTAAAAAAAGAGACCTCACATTGGTGGCAACAGGTTCAGAAAAATCTCTAAGGCCCACCTTCCACCCTGGCCTCATCTGGTGCTACTATCCGCACACAGACCTGGGCAGCAGACAGCTTATCCACTTCCTCCCAGGCTGAGTACCTTTAAGTAAGTTGCCTAATCTGAGTTCAATTTTGTCACCTAAGGAACTCATGTAATAGTGGTGCCTGACTTGCAGAAATGAGTATGTAGGACTCTCCCTGTGCAGAGTACACAGGACGGGGTGTGAGAGGTCACTGCTGTGTATTATTGATTAAGAAGCTTCTGTGCCCCCTTCTGCACAGGAACAAGATTTGCACGTGCCTGCAGTGACATTTTGTACTGATTCAATTCATTTCAAGAGGTTCCATGCACCCTGTACAGCTACACCTGTCTTAGGGAACACCTGGGGAGTCCTGTTTTCCTTTGCATCATAGCCAGAGGTGGACAATCTCAGGCCAAGGTCTGAGTGCACGTTATAGTCAGGAAGGCGACACTGTGGTGTGGAGATAGGTGTGACCTTGAGGTGACCTTCACCATCACGGGATTTGCTTATCTGGAGTCTCATGTGCTCCTCCCTCCAAGGGATGTGGTCACTCACCCTGAGTCATGAGTCCTCATCCACCTCGAGACAGACTGATTTCCTGTAGGACCCTGATGGTGACTCTCTCTAAGGGTCACTAGACACAAAACGTGGCAGAGAGGGAGGGCAGAGCAGAAGACCTGGGCTCTCCCGGGTGAAGCACCCTGGGGTCATTCTTGTGGCTCTCTGTCCTGCTGTCTTGTCTGCCTGCCAAGATGGTGCTATGGGGTGGGGTTATGGATGATGCTGTCCCCGTACTCTGTCCACCATCATATATTTTGGATTTATCAAAATATGGTGCTATTTACTTGTTTTCAATCCACTGTAAATATACTCATTTTAAAAATAGCCTTATATGAAGCGAAAGTGCCATGGTGTACACAAACACATATACATGCGTGATGCACGCGGGTGCACATATATTCGTGGTACATGATAAATTAGCTGGATGCAGTGTTGACTCCCTGGGATCTCAGCCCCTCTGGGAAGCTGAGGCAGGAGGATCACAGTCTTGTGCCTATCCTGGGCAACTTGCTGACTAGCTTCCTGGATCGGGGAGAAACTGAAGCTTGCGGCTGTCCTGACAGGAAACTCTGGAAGGTTGGACAGCAGTGCAGGATGGGCACAGCAGATGGGAAACCGAAGAGTGGGCAGCACAGCTCCTGATGCTGGTTGCCACTCTGATCAGTGGCCAGGGCGCTGCAAGGCGAGGCCACTCATCACTGCTGAAACTGGGCTAAATTAAGGAAGGAGACAGTGGGAAGCGCCAAAGATGGCTACTTTCCTTCCATGATTCAGTCACCAGCCCAGCCAGGAGATCTTCTGTCCTGGACGGGGTCTCCCTGGGGGAGAGCAGAGTCTCCTGCTGGGCCAAGGAAAGCCATGAGGTCCAGACTGGGAGACAGAGGCTGGAGCATAGGGGAAGAAAGGCCACTGGCAGGGAGTGTTGGAGTCAGTCAACAAGTATGGTGTCGTGTGCCACAGTCGTCACTCCTGTCTCTCACTGTCTGGGCCAGGGCTCAGTGTTGAACGTTATCCAGAAAACAGGTGATGTGTACCAACAGCAGCCTGCACGAGTCCAGCAAAGTGGACAGAGGGTGACTGTGCCATCGTGGGCATGCGCCTGTACTGCCCAGTCTCCTGGGCACTTTCACACACATCTCTTCAATTTGCACAGCCTGGTGGAGCAAAAATTGTTACCAGAGTGATCTGGAGGCCAAAGGTAACAAGGAAGCTGACCAGCGCCCGAGGGTGGTTGGTTTCCTGACAGGAAGCCGCGGCTCCTCTCAGGCTCACGCTTCCACACAGTGGCCATTTCAGCTCCAGGTGCCCTTCTGGATTTAATGACTACAGGATCGCACCTGTGGGAAGGATCCTGACACTGGGTCATCCGCTGGGCGGTGTCTGTGTTCCCGCTGCACACCGGGTGTTCTCTTAAGTGCAAGTCACCAGCCACTGATTCTGGTCCCTGAGGTGCTGGTCCAGATCCCTCTACGCTACATCCTTTGAGGTGGGTTTTGAGTCCATCTGTGCCAGTGAGCTTTGCAAAGGATGCTCCAGATTCTGCTGGCCCTGGAGCAAGGGGACAGGCTGGCTCTACATATGTGAAAAGCCTGGCTTCTGACCACTTCTGGGCACTATGGGAAGGCCATGATCCTGTCCCCTCTGTCTTAGTCAGTCTCCTTGCCACCAGGACATAATACTCAGCACCCGTAGTTTAAAGGAGAAGTTTATTTTGGCTCACATTTTCCATCCATGGTCTGCTAACTCTAAGGCAGAAGTAGTGTGATAGAAGAGTCTACTGTGGAGGGAAGCTGCTCGAAGCAGGCTGGTCAGGAGCTAGGGAAGGAGGAGATACATCCTTCCAGGCCCTGCCTCCAGTGACCGGAAGGTCAGCTGTTGAACTCATTCATCAAACATGAATCCACCAGTGAATACAGCACCCCCATGAGCCAATCCTCTTCTAGAACCCACCTCTGGACAACAAGGCCTTTGAGAGGCATCCAAGTCTAAACCATAACACCCTCCCCATCGCCTTTTTAGGGGATCCCTTTTCCTGTCCATCTTCGCCAGCTTCTATGAGAATGGTGGTGAGGGGGAAAGAGATCACATGAATAGAGTTTGTTTTGATGCCAATATTTCACTCTACTCTAGCATCTTACTATGCTGAAGGAGGTGAATTGTAGGCTCGTCTTAGCTGTAACTCACTACCTGGTGTATGGACTTGTCTATGTAAGGGCGGAAGGGAACTCAGCCTTTCAGTAAGTCTCTCCACCCACCCACCCATTCATCCATCAATCCACCTACCCATGCATCTATCTACCTAACATGCTTAACATGCCTCAGTGCTTGGGATATGAGAAAAATAAGTCCTTGACCTTGAGGAGCCAGTATTGGAGAACTTTAAGACATAGCAGTAAAAAAAAAAAAAAAAAAAATGGCCTTTTCTTCTCTATTTCCTTCTCTTCTCACTTCCTTTAATTTCCTCCCTGAAGTGCTTCACCTAACTTTTTTTCTTCTTCCAACTCCATGACTGCTGCATAAAACAAGAAGATAAAGTAGACCCTCAAGAGGGTGGTTCCTGAAGAGCCGTGAAAGCAACTAGTGCATCAGAAATGAATTCTGTGGTGGAATAGGAATGGGAAAGTGAAAAGTGAAAAGTCATGCCCCCAAGTTCCTTGAGAAGTGACCATCCCTCACTGGGCCCTAATTTTTCTTGGAAATCCCAAAAGATATGAATGTGGAAAACAGAAACAAATGTCATTCTTCAGTTTTGTTTAGCAGTAATGACTAATAGTTATTTCTTAAATGAACAAAGGCTACCCCAGCATGATGATCACTTCTCTAGCCCTAGGGAGTTGCCATCATGCCCAGCTTTATCTCCCTCTCAGGAATGTCAGGGCAATAACTGATTACTGCTTGCAGTGAGTTGCTAAGCAATTATATACTGATAGCAATAAATATTATGATACAACTAACACACCAAAGGAAAGTTGGGCTGTGGCTCTTAACTGTAGCAGGCTGAATAGTTATATTATTGGAAAACAAATGCAACTTAGAGTGACAGAATCCAGGATCCTAGATGGTGCAAAGATCACTAAAATATTTTTTTCTTCTTTTAACCTTATAGATAGTATTGATAAACCAAGTTCTTCATTGCCTACCTGGGCCATAGTTCTGCTTGCAGTATCATTTTCATTGCTTTTGATCCTGATCATTGTTCTGATTATAATATTCTGCTGCTGTTGTGTCTCCGAGAAAGAGAAAAAAGGTAATTTTTTTCCATGTAAATTTATGTGTGGTTGTAAACTTTGGGTACAAGCAGCTGAAGTTATAGAGCTCATCAACTCTTTCAAAAGTTACTTTACCCATAATGAGATATCAGAATGACTGTTAATGACAAAAGATAAGTGTTGGCAAGAGAGTGAAGAAAAGGAAACTCTTCTACACTGTTGCCAAGAATGGAAACAAGTACAGCCATTATGGAAAATCAGTATGCAGGTTTACAACTTTTAAAATTAAAAATGGTAGTAGCATCCAGTGATCCATTACTAGATATCTATCCAAAGAAAAAGAATCAGCAAGTCAAAGATACATATGGACTCCCATGTCCCTTGAAACGTTATTCATAACAGGTAAGAAATAGAAACAATCCAAGTGGCCATCAACTAATGAATGGATGAAGAAAATGTGGAATATATACTCTGGACTCTCAAGTTATGACAAGCTTGACATATGAACAACTTGGGTTATGACCAGAGTTTTATTTTAACTTGTCAACAGAGTCTTGATTTATGACCGTAGTGTCAGCTGCTTCCAGATGGTCTCAGATACAGATTAAACCCTTAAAGAGTTCTCCAAGGAACGTGCCATTGTCCTCTCCTGTGTGGTGTTGGGCCAGTATCTCTTCAAGGACACCGAGATCCTCCTGAAAGAAAGCCTGGCCTAAGATTACACGAGAGAGCAACGGAGGGCTGTGTGGAGAGCCTGAGCCTTCAACTGACCAACCTGAGTTAGAGTCAGCCCTTGGGAACGAAGTGATTTCTTAAGTCAAGTATCCACTTATACACAAAATAGAACAGTGCTCAGCCTTCAAAAGGGGGTAAACTGTCAACTGTGACAATGAAGATGAACTTAGAAGATATCACATGAAGTAAAATAAGCTAAGCACAGAAAGAGAGGAATGGCATGGTCTCACCCAAAGGTGGAATCCATAAAAGTGAAACTAAAGCAGTAAAATGGCGGTTGCCAGGAATGGGTTCAAGGAGTTGGGGACATGTTGATAAAAGGATGAGCTTCCACAGGGTGAATAAATACGTTTTGGAGATTCATTGTAAACCTGAGGGCTATAGTCATAGTGGATTGTATGTTTTAAATTGTTACATGTTCTCACCATAAGAAGTAATTAAACTCACTGAGGATTTAGCTCAAGTGTTACTGTGCCTACCTTGGAAGCGCAAGGACCCAAGTTTAGTCCCCGGTACCCCAGCACACACACACACATACACACACACACACACACACACACACACACACACGCACGCATGCACACACATCCCACAAAAGAAGTAATTAAATATGTGAAATCATGTAAGTGTTGGATGGATTTAATTATTTCATAATGATACATACGTCAAAACATTGTCGTATGCACTGTAAATGCACGTAATTTTTATTTGTGTGTTATGCCTTTATAAAGCTGGGAATATGATGACAAGAATAACACAAAACTGAAAACAGTAGCTGTTGACTTTCAAAGTATGTGAAAATAGCTACGGTCAAATTCAGAGAGGAGAGGGCTGTTTGAAGAAGGAAAGACCTTCTTGGCAAGACCTTTCTACCTTTTTTTTCTAGTACCTGGGGTGGAACCCAAGACATTGCACTTTACAGGCAGGTGCAGTGCCTACTGAGCTACATCCCCAGCTCTGACCTTCCTACTTATGAGTAGGTGATGAGATGGCATCTTTCTCACCAAAAACACCGACCACTTGGTTGGGTGTTTCTTTGCAAGGAAGTGTGACTTTTGTAAAATGTCATTTAAATGCACTTGGTTTTTTAGAATCATACTCATTTGAACACATCAGAAGGTTATTTCTGTTCTGTGGAATTTTAAGTTCCCTTTTTCAAGTGAATATTCACTTAGTAGGGGGAAGGAAAATAAGTTTTTCTGTTCATAGGAGAGTACAAATTAAATTAATAAAAATACTCACACACTTCCGTTGAACGTGGACTCCCGAGCATCCGAGCTGAGTGAGGGCAGGAGGGTGGCCAGGATCAGGGGTGGGCTGGTCCCATCAGCGTCCGGTGGGCTGCTCACGGAGTGTGGCGGTTCGTGACTTTAGAGCCAGAGGAACTTTCTAAGTTCTGGATGCTCGGCTTCAGAGGAACTTTCGAAGTGCTGGATGCCTGGCTCTACTTGTCTTTCTTTCAACTGCTCCTATTTGAGTATTTTCTACAATTAAATGATTTTTCTTAAGAGTAGAGGTTTGATATTTGAGTACATGTCAGGTGGCTTGCATTTTTAATTTATTAGCTTACCCTCCATCCACTGAAGACTAGGAGTATAAGTGTGTGTTTCTGTGTGTATGCATGTACACGCCAGGCATGATGCTGGTTTCTGTATGGAGTATCTCTTAGTGAGACAGTCTAGGTAAACCGCATGGTCTACCCTTATTGGGTAGCCCCAGCCCTACATCCTCCATGGATTTAGCTTTGCTTTGTGAAATTCATTCTGTGGCTTTATTCTTTGGGAAGTGAAAGTCATAAAGTGACTCCTATTGACCTAGATTAGATGGGTCTTTGCTTTTAGCTGGGTATTATTCTGCATGCCACAGATGGTTGCTCCATGAATGCAACAGATTTCAGGTGAAAGTTGTTGAAATAACTTCAGTTAGAACTGAGAAGTGACTGCATTGTTTAGTGCTTGTGGGTGGTTATTGCCCACATCAGCTCTTGAGGAACGGTGGGAGAAGTCTGGGTATTGGACCACAGGGAGTGCATGGACTTATTTAAGTGCTCTAATCCACAGCGTGGAAGAGTATTATCTTACAGTTCGGTTGTGAGAGTTAAATGAATTAAAGTATTAAAAATGTCTGTGACCTGTCCTAGATTTCACCCTTTAACTCTGAGATGAGAGCCCACGGGGGAGGGCGCTATATTCTCCCCTTTGTTGACAGCAGATCCAGGGAGAGGGGATGAACCAGGACCCCCTTCAGATGAGCATCCCACACCACCAGGTGGCTCCCTGTGGAAATTACACAGCACCTTAACACAAACACAAAGACCATAGAGCCCTGGATTCCCCCAGGACCATTATTTCAGTGCTTAAAAATATTAAGCATAGTAGTTTTCAAAAAGTACCTTCTGCTGCTCTCCTGGTCTCTGGAGAATTCTTCATGTGCCAACTGGTTCATTGAAGAGTGGGCTCGGCTTGGCTTGGGACCCTTGTGACAGCAGTGGGCAGAGGCAGGGAACCTAAGCAGGGGAGTTATTTTTGGCTCATGGTTTCAGAGGTCTTAGTCCATGGGTGACAGACAGATCAGCATGGCAGAAAGGTGTGGGAAAGGGAAGTTTCTCACCTCATGCCAAGCAAGAAGAAGAGAGAAAAGGACCCCAAAAGAAGAGACTGGGAACGAGCTACAGTCCCCAAGGTCATGCTGGATGACTCACTCCCTTCAACGAGGCCTAACCTGTTTCATCACCTCCTAATAATGCCATTGAATTATGATCTTACCAATGGACTAATCTGAAGACAAAGTGTCCAGTCTCTTTTCATAAGGGATCAAATACTTAGACTTTGGGGACCTTTAAACCTGAACCACCACATGGAGATGTAGTCTATGGCCTGTAACTCTCCATCTTCAAATTCTAGACTCCCTCTAGCTAATTCTCCACTGATTAGAAATATTAGTACCTTAGTGATTGGGATTTTAGGGGGAGAAGAGTGTATAGCACAACTACATGAAGTGATACTATTGGTATATAGGAAATTGAGTGAAAATGAATCTAAGTATTCAAGAAATAGGGTAATACTATTATAATAGTGTCTCCTCTGTTAAAACACAGTGACGCTAATATTTACCTCTTGGGTCTTATGACAATTGAGGCCATACTGTGTGCAGTTCTGGCAGGTGCTGACACACAGTAAGGCCCGAGTCAACGGCAGCAGGGATTGGTGGCACTGAGTGCTTCCTGGGTACCTGCATCCTCAGGTTCCTGGCCACTCACAGTCACATACTGAGTCACACACACTAATGGGAGATCTGTTAAAATCAGTGAGTCAGCCAGAGTCAGTGAAATTTGATTGCTAGAATCAGTATCCTGACTTTTCTAATGGATTTTTATTCTCTTTTTTTATTTCTTACAGAATCTAGTTATCAAAATGAAATAAGGTAAGTCTGAAGTGATATTACTTCTTTGAAAACCAAGCCACTGCTATCACCTCCGTATCTATATACATTTAACAGTAGGATTTTAAGATTTATGTTATTAAAACTAAGTACTGAAGATAACCAGCTCTGGAAAACTCCTATGCACTTCCCAGCCTCACAGGGCAGCATCAACTGTAGATTAGTATAGGAAGGTGGGCTCCCTACGGTGAAGGCTTTGGCCCCTTTGGGTGGACTGGGGTCTCCTAATGTCAGCCACTCACAGTTCTTCCCACCAAGGGCATGGTGCCCTGTGATGGTGCTGCTTTGGGTTGAGGTTAAGGCCGAAGACACTGGCAGAGGCTTTGCGGGTATTCCTAGGACGCGGAAACCAGTGAACAGAGTCAGAGAGACACAGTGCACATGCCCTGTTCAGGCAGAGGAGGTGAAGTCTGCTGCCCGGTCTACTCCGGGAGAGGCTGGGGCTGCAGCGTTCCTCCACTTCCCTCCGGCCAGCAGCAGCTGCGGGCACTTGGAAGGTGGCAGAGTCAGGGCTTCCGCTCCTGCCTGATAACCTGTGTGACTGCTGATGTAAACGTCACAGGCTCGTCAGGGGACATGGTGGGCCACTGGGTTCGCTGTGGGTGTTCTGACGGCCACACCTCGCTGTGTGCATGAGATAATTTAAGTTTTCTAAATGCTGCAGTTTTGAAACACCCTGGGTCACACACAAAACAGTGACCAAATGTGTGTGATGGGTGAGGGACAAAATACTGAGCGGCTCAGAGTGGCTGTGCTCTGAGGGACCCTCAGGGACATGGGGACAAGCATGTGGGTATTTACCCGGCGTTTTTCTTAATGGTGGTCAAAAGAGGGCCACAGCCTAAATTCTTCAGTCCACTACCTTGGACTGTGCTGGTATCTGTTTCTGGGGTGTGTGTGTGTGTGGCCTCAAAGCTCAATAACACAGTCAAAGCTATTTGGAGTAGTAGGTTGAGAAAAACGACAGTGACCGTCTAGCAATGACAGCAGCCATGATGACAGACAGTACACTGCACGAAAGGCTTGCTCCAAGCTCTGTGGAGGTGTTTAATCTTAGTTATTCTCACCTTATGAGGCTGCTTTTCCAGTTTGGACTTGACATTGACATACGGAGATTAAGTGGCACTTCCTGCCTCTCCCTGTGGACAGTGGAGGGTCAGAATGTGATTGGGGCCCCTCTGCAGGGCTAGGGTCCTGGTCAGTGCACAGTGCTGGCACCAGGTGCTGCTGTCTGTGCCAGAGAGACCATGCGTGACAGCTTTTCCCTTCCCCTGTGCCCCTGGTGCTGGCATCGTTTGCATTAAAGTAACTTGTGCATTTCTCTTATAGAATCAGTACCTGCTTATTACAGAAAAATGAAACATAAAGATAAGAGGCAGGATAGTTACACTGTCTGGAAGGGGTGACTCAGTGTGTATGAGGTACTTAAATGTATGTGTGTTCATGAGTGAGTCGTACAGCATGACCTTAGTGAGACAGTCTAGGTAAACCGCATGGTCTACCCTTGCTGGGGGTGATGTCTAGCCCTACATCCTCCATGGATTTGGTTTGGCTTTGGGAGATTCATTCTGTGGCTTTATTCTTTGGGAAGTGAAAGTCATAAAGTGACTCCTGTTGACCTAGATTAGATGGGTCTTTGCTTTTACCTGGGAATTATTCTGCATGCCACAGACTGTTACTCTGTACACAGAGGCAGGCACATGGACTGGACTGTGTAAAATTTGGACCATAATATAATTGTACAGCTTGCTCTTTTCACTTGATGCTTTTTTTTTTTTTGGTACTGGAAATTGAACATAGGGTCTTTGAACTTAGCTTCATCCTCAGCCCTTTGTGAGACAGAGTCTCACTAAGTTGTTAAGTTACCTAAGCTGGGCTTGAGTTTGTAGTCCTCCTGCCTCAGCCCCCGAGAAGGCTGACACTACAGTTATGCGACAACACACCCAGCTTCAGTTGACACTATCATAAAGATTTTTTCTTCTAATGAATAGTTGTGCATAACACTGTTTTGCTTGGTGAAGTTTTGAATGGAAGTGTAGGTACAGAAAATTTCACAGATCATTGGTGAGTGGCTGGACACAAGCACATGTGCCAGAGTGTGGACTATGGGACTCAGAACTCCAGCAGCTTTCTTGGACCCCCATGGTCCCCAAAGGCCATAGCTCCCGCCATCTTCTGCCACATGTCCTGAGGTCACAGAGGCAGAGTCACATCAGGGGTGCCCATCCACATCTGCCTTCCCGAGCTTCCGCTGGGAAGCAGCAGCAATTTGTTCCATTTCAGATTGGCCTATAAATGGGCCACAGGGTAAATATTTTTGGTTTTGTTGGCCAGGTATGGTGTCACACACCTGTAGTCCCTCTAGGGGACCGAGGAAGGAGGACTGCTAGCTCAAGCTCAGCCTGGGCAACTACTGATGTAGCAAAGGCTCAGGAAAAAGGGCTGGGGATGGAGCTCAGTGTGAAGGCCTCAGGTTTGATCCCCAGTTCCAGAAAGACAGAGCAGAACAAAAAGACCACAGAGCAACGCAGCCCTGGTACCCTCAGGAGCAGTGCAGCCCTGGTCCCCTCACTGACCATGGCTGCCTTTGTCAAATGCTCTTGTTCTAGGAAATCTGCCAATGTAAAGACGAACACTGGAGCTCCTGAGACAAAGTCAAAACTTGGGAATGAAAACTATGGCTACAGCTCAGATGAACCAAGGCGCACACGTGAGTAGCAGTGGGGCTGTGCAAGGCCCGGGAGGGAGTGTGAGAGGTCTGGCTGGCTGTCCCGGCACCGGCTCCACAGAGAAATCACGCAGTGTCAGTGAAGATTGTTTGGGGGGCCAATTTTAAAAGGAGAAATTCTAGAATTAGGAACACCTAGACTAGGCTTCAGTAAAAACAACAGCAAAAGAAAAAAACTAAGATTGTCTAAAGTTTAAAAATAAACTGAGGCAGAAATTGGAAAGTTTTTAAAATAGTTTTCTGAGGTTTTTTTCCCCCTTTCACATATTTTCTTTAAAATATGTGGAGCAGGTGTGTTGACCCCTTGAATTTAAACTCCTACAAATTCAAACCAGGTTCCAGTAAAACTGATCCCTGGGGAGAAGTGGGTCCCCTGTCCAGGCGAAGGCTACACCACAGTTTTTCTGCAGCACCTCATCTTCCCACGGAGTCATTCTGAGGTGGGGGCGATGGCGGCAGGAGGATCTGCGAAGTCAGTGAGAGGGGAAGGTGGCATGTTGCCCCTCAGCAGGCTGAAAGGAAACCAACTCCCCTCCCCAGCTTTCCTGCCCAAGTCAGTCTTCCACGGGAAGACTTTTCGCCACTCAACTCTTGGAGGGACCTGAAAATCTTTTATCTCTGGCATGGCCAGGACTCTGTTATCAGTAACCCTGTTCTGATTGTACTTAGGTGGCTTCCCATATGCTCTGCAAGTTGTTCACCTTTTAAACAAAATCCCGCAGAGTGTGTACCGCTTCCTCTGATAATGGAACCACAACTTCTTGCAAAGTTTCTTGTGAATATTGTTCATTAGTATTTTAAGTAATTAATCCATTATCTTTCGTGTGGTGCTACAGATAAAAGCAGGGCCTTATGCATAGAAGACATATGCATTACTACTGAGCTATGTCAGTCCTTAATTGAGTATCTTTTAAAATTTATTCTTCAGTGTTGAGGATTAGACCCAGGGTGCTCTATGCCAGCCTATCATTTTTAGAAAATCTTGACCCAGAGCCTTGCAAAATTGCCTTGGCAGAACGTGAACTTACAGCCCTCCTGCCCCAGTTCTCCTCAGTGTTCGGATTATAGGCTGTGCCATCACAGCCAGCTTAATTAATTAAATATCTTTACCAAAATAATGGTTCATACCAAACCTCTCTGTCTTTCCTTTCCCCTGTGTGCCCTGCATTTATTTCCATGGTCAGCTGATGACTGATTCATCTTGGCTTCAGTGAGATTAATATGTCAAGCAAGGAATTAATTTTTAATCAGTTTTCCCTATTTTTATTTCACTAAAAAACTATAAATTCTAAAACTACATAATTTGAAGGGAATGTTTTTAAAAAGACTAAGTATGCTTGTGTCAGCTTTCTGTCACTGTGACAAAATACCTGAGATAAACACCTTATAAAGAGGAAAGGTTTATCCTGGCTCATGAATCCAGAGGATCTTCTCCAATGCTGATTGGCCTCATTGCTTCTGTGCCTGCGCAGCAAAGCAAAACATCATGGTGAGGAGTGTGGTAGAGCAAAGATTCTCACTTGAGGAGCTAGACAACAAGGAGAAACAGTGTTAAGATCGCCTTTGGAGCCACGCTCCTGGTGACCTCACTTCCTCTCACCAGGCCCCGCCTCTTATAGGTTTCACCATCTCTCCACAAAGCCAAACCAAGGACCACGGCTTCAACACATGGGCCTTTGGGGACATTCTAGATCCCATGATTCAGAAGTATTTCATACCCGTTACTATATAAAAGCAAAAGTGTTTCTTTATAAATCATAGTTGTCAAAATATACCTGGTTTTTATCACTTGTTATACTAAAATCATTCTCCTATTGCAGATCACACTACTGTCTCCCCTCCACCCAGTGAACGGAGGGTCTCAGCACAACACAGCGGCAGCCGTCCTCAGCAGGTGAGCCACATTAGTTTTTTAAACATTTATGTATTTATTTATTTTTTGCTAGTTACAAATCTTTAGCATGTGATAAGTGACTGTGAAACTATGCGTGCAGCATGTTCTACAAGGAAGAAGGCCTCCATTCCTCACCGCCATGACAGGGAGCTGGCCTGGGGCAGAGGGGCTGGCACAGTGCACACCTCCTGTCCGTGTGACGGGGCTCCAAGTCCAAGGCCGATGGAGCATAACTGTCGGTGCGTGTTGGGGGAGGAGGCGGCACGTCAGGATCTGTCACCCAAGCCACAAGATCGTGAGCACCCTGTGCCACTTGCAATTTCCTCTGCAGAACCAGGTTCTCCCAGGATGTGAGTTCCCTCGCACCCACCTGGCACACACCTGCCCTTGACCCTGGGCTCTGTGGCTCAGGGAAGGACGCTGGTGCTGGGTCGGGAAGTGTGCAGAGAAAGTGCGGTTTCTGTTCAAGGGAGGTCTGTGCCTGTGGGCTTGAAAACCCGAAAGATCCTATGGGGATTGAGACTTCTGGGGGAAAGGGAGGAGTCTCTGGTGATGTAGGATTGAAGCCAGGACTGCCAGGAGGCTGGGGTTGCTGTGAACTGACGTGAGGACACTGTGGGCTGAGTGGATCCAGGAAACAGCAGGCATAGGCTGTGTAGTGGATTGCGGTGTCTCAGATGTCCACGGGGGACCGTGCGCGTGCAGCTGGAAGCTCGGTCTGTGGTTCTGGAGAAGAATGTGCCGTGCACTGTGGCTGTCAAGCAGTGTATTAATGGTCACGGCCCAAAAATCACTGGGAATGTCAAGAAAGCACTGTATTAACTTCTGATATGGAGTTGCCCCAGTTTATCATATATAAATGAACTAGAGTGAGTAGCAGAAAATAAGGTTTCTTATGTGCAAAGTTATATTGGGCAAAATAAGCATAATCAACACCCTTCCCTAACCTGTGCAGATGTAACCTCAGTGAGACGTATTGGAGGTAATAGGGTCCCCCAGTTGGCAGGATGCACTTTTATCCTGAGTGTCACCTCGTGGGCTGGTTTTCTGGGCCACTTGGATCAGTTGGCCTGGTTTTTACACAGGAGTGGCTGTCTGCCTGCAGCAGCGGTGCCCAGCACCTGCCCGGGCAGCCCTGATCATTTTTCCACACCTATTTACTCTTACTTCTGTGAGCTCCAGGCTGTACTATTCCTCCTGCACTGGGGCGTGGCTCACACACACGTCCTGCCCATGGCGGGTGCCTTTCGGTCCCGAGGAGGTGCTGTGACCAGTGCTCACTCAGGCGTAGGTGGACCTCAGCAATGTCGTTAGTGGTGACATGACCTGTGTTGGTGGACGGTGCACAGAAGAAGGTGGGCGATCTCTTAGACAAGTATGTCTCTTGATGGTTTTGCTCCGGAGCTTTAAGGGACGACCTGAGGATTGCGGCAGGGCTCCTTTAGAAGCCCAGGTGACTGAGAGGTGGCCGATGAAGAGGACGGTCAGCCTGCGAGGGCTGTCACTTGTCCCTGCCCTGTGCCTGCCTGGTGGGCTCTCTGCCACCTGGCACCAAACACGGACCGGCCAAGGACCTGATCTAGCCAGCTGTTTTTATCCAAGCCTTTCTGCAGTTACCTTTTCCATCATGTTTCCATGGCAATAACCCAGATGTTTTTATGATTCAGAGCAGACTCATCAAATGCTCTGCTCTGAAATACACCCAGTGCAGATGAGGAAAGGGCGCCCAGGTGTGTCCAGAAACAGCTGAGAAGGATACTGTGGACCTCTACATGGGTCCTTCTTAATGCTTAAGGGCTGTTTAAAATTACACAGGAGAGAAATTTAATGGTCTTGTACCACTGAGAAAACTATCACCAGTGAAATAATCTGCTGGTGGAAGAACAATGATCATGAGCCAAGTATGTAGCTCAGTGCACTCTGACGATAAAGTCTCCTTTGCAGAGGGGGACAGTACTGACTCCAGGGGGCTGAGTGGAGAACCTGGCTACAGAATGTACCATGGGCTCTGCCTGCTCAGAGGCACTCAGAGCAGCCAAAGGGCTCGATGGTCCATGTTCCAAAGACCTCCGTGTAGCCAGATGGCCACTTGGGAGCCACTGGTATGACCAGCTCATAGCTTACAGAGCAAGCCAGGGTGATGCTTTGCTGAGTTCCTTCCCTTAAGAGCTCTCTGCAGGAGGTCAACCCTGCATCCCAGGCTGGGCTGTGTGGACAGGGCTGGGAACCCAGCTCAGAGCTCTTCAGGCTGCCACAAGGTCAGCGCAATCTGTGCCTTTCTCTCAGCCCCTCTGATACGGCACGAGCCTTGCTCCCTGGAGGCCCCGGAGAGGCAGCTGAGAGGAGTCCCAAGCGCCTCCCGCCTGTGTGCCTCAGTGTGCTTCACAGGGCCCAGCTGCAGCAGGATGTTTCCCCGCACACACACCTCTTGAATGCTTCTTGGGCTCACCGTCCACCCAGCAGGCCTGGCTGCAGCCCGAGAAGCTGGCTTGCCTGAGTTTGGGATGGTTGGTTACAGACTGTACTGCTGCAGAAAGGATTCCCTGACTTCAGGCTGAAGAGCCTGGGGATTAAATGGAGCTCCTAGCCCTCAGCAGCGGTCTCAGGGGCTCAGGGCTCTGTCTATCTGACAGAGGATAGACAGACAGGGGACAGGATAGATAGACAGGGGACAAAGCATGCAAGGGCCACAGGAAACTCCTGGAGCTCAACTCTGAGGCATTGCAAGACTGAAAGCCACAGTGCTACTGCGCTATGGTCCAGCCCTATAAACTCCCATGTCCAGACTCCCTGCTGGACTGGCATAGTTCTCAGCAGCAAAGATGCTAGAGAACCGGGGCGCGTGTTGCGTGTGGATTCTTGGGGCTCTCCCAGACTTTCTGGCCTGCACGTCTGGAGGATACGGTTAGAACCTGGTATCTTCCCACATTTCCTGAGTGCTTTGCTTTGAGGAGAGTATTTGTACAAAAATTTCAACAGACATGGACACTGTTGTTTCTAAGAAAGAATACTCTCTTGAGGTCTAGGGGTTTCTCCTCACTGCGCCTTTGGAATCACTTATGCCTCATGCACCCAAAGCACAGATATGTCTGAGATGCTTTTGGGCAGATATGCCCTGGTCAGTCCAAGTAACAGGGCATGGTGCTGCAATATACCACCACCCACATGGCACAGCACTGGTTAAAACCTCCCGTTTTATACAGGTCTTGGGTGTAGCCTGCACAATGTGGGTAAAAGAAATATGGGTCCAGTGGGCCAGTGGTGCAATGGATAACACACTTGACTACGGATCAGAAGAAATTTGGCTCCAGGCTGCAGAGACTCCAGATCACGCATTAAGTGGTAGGAAGGATCCGAAGAAAAAAAAGGGATTGATCTTCACAGCTGCTGATTTCAACTACACTGGGGTCTCCAGGGAGTTTTGATACTGACGTTGCCTTCAAGACAAGAGCTTCTGTGGATGAAGCAGAGTGAGCTCGGGGGTGATAGCAGCTGAAAGACATAAATACTTGAGTTGCAAACTTTCCTAGGTGTACCGTATGGGGCTCACTTTGTCGGATTACAAATGAATCCCACGTATGAGTGTCCTTCCAGAATGGAACTTGTTAATAAGTCAAGGACTTATACATAGAATTGGAAATTATTTTTACCAGCAGTTAGTCCGCTAGTGGGAAAGGCGAGCTCTTATTTTGGTATGTAGCCATGGTGTTTGCGAATGTTTTGTGTCTGGATGAATATTTAAAACACATAAACACCTGTCCTTCTCTTTCCATACCCTCACTCAGTCGGACTTTCCAGCTGTTTTAGGAGATTGTTTCTTTCTCTGTTAGTTTTGGAGGGTGAGGTTATGAAGGTCTCAAAACCTGCACTGGGCCCTTTTCTCACCTTGCGTCCTTCTAGGACCATGAGAAGTGAGCTCATAGTAGACGTAGAAAGTAGCAACAATGCAAAGCAAGCACAGCACAGCTCTGCAGCGGATTCCAGCCGACATGGAGTCGCTGCCGCGTCCCCTGCTGTCTGGGTCGGCCATTCCAGACACACCAGGCGAGTCTTCTCTTTGGAAGTCCCTCACCTTCCACTGCAAGGCGAGTCACTGCTCCTGACTGGTTGTGTCAGTAGAGATGGTAAAAGAGGCCACTAGTCTCGGGGTCTGAGCTAGCATCGTCCTGGGGGCTGTCAGGAGAAACGGGTGGCTACATGTTTGCGTAGGGCACCTTTCAGACAGGTGTCGGCCTCGCTGGAGCATTGCAGTTTGTTTGGGAAGTGTGGATGGCAGAGACAGGCCCTTTTCTGACAGCAGCCGGCGTCACACTGTCCAAGGAGACCTCTAGGGTACCTATTTTTAGTCAGTTCCTTAATCCTTCCACCCACTCTGTTAGAAGGAACACACAGTAGTTGAAGAAGCTTGGAGATATTTTCTGTTTTCATAGAAAATATCTGGTAAGACAAGAACTAAAAAGGACAAGGTGTGATACATATTATTGGTGCCACGATACCACATGATGCATATATTCATTATATGTAAACCTATGTATGCGTGTACTACAAACATACACTAATAAAAAAGAAAAGTAAACAAGAACTCCCATAGGAAGATGGAAAAAACAAACCACAGGAAGGAACTGCGGAGGCTTGGAAGTGGATTGCTCTTCCGCCTTGGACTGGGAGTGAAATTGATACTCTGTTGAGCGTGCTCTGTTGAGAAATATGAGGTGAGGGAGGGACGTGTGGAGCTCTTTCCTCTCTGCACCTCAGTTTTGTTTTGTTTTTTTAATTTTTTGGTTTTTTGAGATAGGGTCTCACTTTGTAGTTCAGGCTGGCCCTGAGCTCAGCCTCCAACTCACATCACAGCAATCCTCCTGCCTCTGCCTCCCGAGTGCTGGGATGACAGGCGTGAGCCACCACGCCCGGCACTGTGGTGTGTGGTGCTGATTGCTGCTTGGTGTAAGCCTCCATGCCCAGTATTGTATGTGGTTACCAGGGATCGAACCCGGGTCCTTGTGCTTGCCAGACAGGCGCCGGAACCACTGAGCTAACTCCCCGGCTCTGCACTTCAGGTTTGTCTTCTCTGATGGGAGAGGTTTTTAAGTACGCATTGTACAGCGAGCTCAACCAATTAAACTGATCCTTTTTTCTTTATTGCCAGGAAGCAGAGAAACCTCGGTCCAACCCAGCAGGTCGTCCACAGGTTTCTTTCAACATCGCCAGTCCTCAGAAGGTCAGGAATGTGACTCTAGTATAGACTTTTTTTTTTTTTTTTTTTTTGCTCCATGGACGATTCACAGCAGGGTGACATTCCTCTCTGTCCTGGGCCTGTGTGAAAGCTGCATCCACATTCTTCATTGGCCATGTCAGAGTCACTGGAAGCGACACTGCATAGCAACAGGGGTGTCACGTTCCCCAGATTCCAAGTTGAATTTGACTTTTAAAATGTGTCATGGTTTTAGTGAAATCTGCCAATTTACCATGACGACGTTTCTCATCAGCCAACACTCCCATTTGCTAATTCCATAAATGATAATAAAGCTTGTATTCTGCCATGACTTGTAAAATATCTTTATTTTCCTAAACAAGTTAATTTTGTAGTTATATATGTTTATTAGGTAGGGTCCTGATCACATATTATTGATCAGGTAAGAACACAAAAATGAGGATCAACCAGAGCTCTAAAATTAACTGGAAAACTGGAGCACAATGGGTTAAAAATAAGATGTAATTTAACCTGAGGAGGGGGCTGCACATTCCTAAATATTTCCGGTTGGTATCAAGACTGATCTCATCTCCTGGAGCGAGGTAGATGTGGGCTCTGCCTGGTGTGGGGTGAAGCTTGTACGCTCCAGACATTGTAAAGCAATGGAATGGACAAGGTGTCCTTTAAAAAACAGCAATGAAAACACCAGAAATGAGCATTGCCCTTCTCTTTACTGACCAGACAGTACTCTGAAGAGTTACAGGTTTGCAAATGAGATATTGCCAAGAAGGGAAACAGGAGACTTCTGTGCATAATACTTCCATTTCTTATTTGTCTCTTACTCGTGAACATCTGGTCCATTTAAAGTCAACATGAATGCTGATACTATGAATGAAATCTCTACTTCCTCCTAATACTGTTCTCCATCTAGACATATTCAGTGACGTTCACTGGCCACCCCACCCTTCAGACAGATATAAGCCAAAGCTGGCTGGTTACTTGCTAGAGCTCCGAACTGGTTGCGACAGATTTTTGCTCTGGTTGGCAGTTAGTAGCTTCTCTGAGTCTCCCATGCCGGACCGTGCAACTTTTTAAATGTGTCAAGATTTTGGAAATTTCCTTGAAGTTACAAAATGAAAGATAAAATTCACTGTGATGTTGCTTTTCACTCATTACTCCTGCTCGCCGTGCTTGCTGATCCAGTAAGTGGCAGACAAGGCTTACACTACCGCAATTTATGAAATACTTTTACGATCTGAAATCTCACAGGACCTCCTCCTGTGAACCAAGGAAGTTTCATGGCACAGCACTGGGTAGGTTTCCGTTCTCAGAGTGCTGGTCAGGATGCCCAACTTCCATTGAAGGAAACAGACAGTCATTGTGAACTTCTACACAGAAAATACAAACAAAACTAAGAACAAAGGAAACTCAGTTTTCTATTGTAAACTCTGAACCAATAAATATACCCTTTGTATAACTTTAATTTTCTTCAAAATTAAAGGAAAAGCCATTTGTCTGAAAAACGAGGTTTTTTTTTTTTGTTTTTTTTGTTTTTTTTTTTTTTGCCAGAAGACTGTGCACAGGACTGGTGAGAACCCTTCTTAGGAACCTGTGCACAGGTGCCCTGGGAAACAGTGAGAATGCAGATGACAGGACTCAGAGTGCTTATGGTAGGAGCCTGGTGGAATCTGGCAGGTAACAGAACAGCCATAGAGACTGCAGGTAATAGGGGGGCTGACAGCAGGATGCCAGGCTGTCACTCCTTAAAAAATGTATTTAGCTTTCCACTTGACGGTGAAGATAACAACTTTAAATATAGAATATAGCTAGTGAGTTGCTGATTCTGTCACAGGATTTTAATGGCACAGGTCCACATCAGACCTCGCTTGGACACTAATGGCTTCCCTCTTGCAGCGTTGGCTGCAGAAGCCGAGGTCCTGTGTGTGCCTGGTGGGAGTTGGTTGTGAAGCTACACCTCACCTGGGAAGAAGGAAATGTCTCAAAATGGGGCGTCTGCTCAAAGGCCCCACATCTAGTCTTTTAATGATCAGGAGGGCCGTGTCACGCATGTGGAGCTGTTTTTGCTCAGAGGATTGTCACTACAGACCTGACACGAATGTGGACCTGCATGTGTCTGTCATTGCCTGTGTCTGCAGGCCGAAAGGTGCGAGCATGGAAAGGGGCCCCTAGGCTCTGACACCGAACACTCGGGGGACACAGATGCGTGTAACGTACAGAGAGCCTGCAGTTCGGTGTCACAGCCGCAGAGCGCTTCGTACACCAGCTGAGCTTTTCCCTTAGCAGGGAACGGTCAAGGCTGACAGTGCTGACAAAGGTCAAAGGCCGGCTCTAGACCTCTCCACGCTGAGAAAAAGTGCCAGCAGCACAGACGCCTCATCCCTGACCTGTGATTGGCCCAATCACAAAACACACGCACGGAGCAGACAGGTGCGGCCAAGCTTTGTGGCAGCACTGGCCGAATTGTGGGGCTTCTTCCTCCGAGTGGCACTGATGACAATGTTTGATGCTATGGTATGTTTCAGGTGCCTAGCATATAAAAGACACACACGCACTCAACTTACGCACCTTTAATTTCACAGACTTTATGTAACATTTAGACAAAGCTCAGACATGCAGCATGTTTAGTCCCAGATGTATACACGTCACTGGTCACATTGATAGAGTGTGATTCACTACAACCCGCAAGAGAGCTGTTCATTAACCAGGAACATAAACTGATGACTTAAAAGACTTTCAACAGATATACACCTTAAAAAATCTTCACCTCTACTGAGACCCAGCTCCTTAAGTGATTAAAACCCTGACCAAAAAAGTCTGTTTCCTAGGGCAGTGCAGTACTTCCTATGTTTGTTTGTTTGGAGAGGAGGCCTTAGTGTTTATTTCAGGCTGGGCTTGAACTCACTATGTCGCTCACAGCCACCTTGAATTTCTGTTGATCCTCCTGCCTCAGCCTCCTCAGTGCCGGCATTACAGACATAGGCACCGTGCTTATAAATGTTTTTGAATAGAGAGCAGTATTGAAGAAATTTTTGCTGTATTAAGCATAGAAGATTAGATTCTCGTTTTTTATTTTGTGCTAAAGTTTTACCTTAGAAAATTCTTTTAAAATTTCAAATTACATATGTACAAATTATTTCTAAATTGCATGCATACAAATTTACCATACATACAATTATTTCTCTCTGCAACCTGCCCAGACCCAATATAATTTTTAAATCCTTCATTTTGTTCTGTCTTTTCTTTTTCTTCCCCATTTTGGAATACTCCAGAAGTTTAGGACAAAACCTTACAATCCAAAATCCTCTTTTACTATAGATAATTCTTCAAATTTCCTTAGGAAAAATCGTCCTATAACATTTATTACGTCTTATTTTATTTGCCAGGGTTTTTGTTTGTTTGTTTAACAGGTTGCTGTTGTTGTTGGTTCTGGGGATTGAACCCACGACCTCCGGCCTGAGCACCCCCTCCCCCACCCTTTCCTTACTTGGGGGCAGGTCTTGCTGAGTCATCAGTCAGGAGCTCCTGACCCTCCTGCCTCACTCAGCCTCCCAGAGTGTCCCAGAGTGTCGGGGCCACGGCAGGCACCGCCACACATGGCTCTGACAGTTAGAAATCTGTTCCTTTGAACTAGTCTTTAGAAGAGTTTGAATGTGGATGACTTTATCTGCGTGCTGGGGATGCGTCCCACGGCCTCACAGTGGGCAACCCTGACCCTCCCGATTTTGTTATTTTTTGAGACAGGCGCTCATGGACGTGCTGGGACTGGACTCCTGCCCTCAAACCTTCTGCCTCAAGCTCCCACAGGCTGGGGTTACTGCGGTGCACCACACACCGCCGTGATTGTTCCTTTTTCTTAGAAAAAGGCCTTATTGCTGCATCAGAGTTTAGGTAAAGGGAAAATAACTCGACTAAATGAAGATCAAAAGAAGGGTCCTTCCAAATCCAAGTCTTGCGCAGGGGAAGCTGGGAGTGCGGCCATGGGCTCTCCACAGGCCCGAGTTTCTGGGCGCACACAGCAAAGTTTAGCTGGTCAGCTCCATTGTGCCTTGTAACAGAAGCAGTTTTCTTAAAGAGTCTCAGGGGAGAAAGTGGAGGGGAGTGTGGGGGTCACACAGGACCCTGGAGGGAGCTGAGGCAGCGTGAGCGGCAGCTGTGGGCTAGGGCAGGAGTTTCCCCTGGAGCCCCTCAGGCCTTAGGGGACCCCAGGGCCAACCCCCCATACTGAGTCTAACCAGTATTTCAGTAGGAAGATAACGGAGAAAGAACTCAGAGAGCCCAAAGTATCTATCTTTAACCCTATAATTACAATCTAAGAACTTTATGTGTATAGAAAAAAGAAGAAAGAAAACCACAAACTCCAAGGTGAAGAAATGAACCTGCTGCAGGTTCCCAGGCTAACGTCACTTCTAGGAGCCCAGGGCCAGTTTCCTTGTGGGAGTTTGCACGGCAGTGTGCAGGGCAATTATTGTTACCACTCACCGGTGTGGTCGTTTTACCAGGCCGGTCATCACAAACTGTGATTAACTGACTGCCAGAGCTACTGGGGGCTGATCAGACCCCAATCATCTCACCAAGGGTCCAGTGGACAGATCAAAAGACAAGACAAGGTCTTAATGCGTAAATAGGGGCCTGAGACGGTCGGAGCTCTCATCTGGCTAAGACAGCATCCTCTGGAGCTGCCATGTTTCTCCATCATGTGGATTTTGGAAGGGGTGACGGGGCGAGGGGGCGCAGGAGCAGTGAGTAGAACACACTGACGCAAGCACAGTCCTAGCAACTGGGGAACGAGTCCTTCATGCACTGATTTTTGCCTCTATGGGCGTTTTCTGTAGGAGTCGTGCTGCCCTTAGCTGCACTATTGTCTCGTCATCCAAGACATCACAGTGTCATAGGTCTCTGAGACTCTGCTGTGACCAATGGAGTGGGGAGTTGTTCCTTTCTCACACTCCGACTGCTGGCCCTTCAGGAAGCCGCTGTGGGCTGAGGGGCAGACTTAGACTTTTAATATGAAAAGCCAATTTGCAGCCTCGCCAAGTGGTCTGCATCACAGACAACAGAGTGACGAACTTAGAAAATACATAAACAGCCCATGAACCTGTGGCACTCGGAGCCACTGGCCACGCCTCCCCGCCTCCCCTGGCACAGACTGATCAGCCCTCTCAAGTTCCATGCATAGCCCCCATGCTCTTGAGCTGACGCAGCGCGTCGGGTGATGGAGCACATCGTGGGGACAATTACTGCTGGGACCCTGGAAGTGGCCACCCGCAGGAAGAGGAGGCTGAGCAGGGCCCCATGGGGCACACACTCGGGGCAAAGCCAGGGCATCACATGCAGAGCCTGCAGCTGGACAGCACCCCGTGGCGCTGCAGGAAACCCCGTGGTCAGTGGCTGGCGCGGGCAGCAGGCGCAGGGCCAGGCTGAAGCTGCACATACTCCGTGTCAGTACCCTGTTCTGCACTCTGAGAATACTGTACGGAAAGGACAGTAAAGGGGGGAGAGATAGGCTCATAGCATGTTACGGATATCTATGGAAAAGCCCATTTAAACTGAAGATTTCGTAAGTGATAGGCACCCTGAACACCTGTGTCCAGCCACATCTGTCCGCTGAGCCTGCTGTAGACCTTGTCACCCTGGTCTGCACTCCAAGGAGTCCCTGCCCAGCACAGGTGGGACTGGACTTGGTCCTGATAGCATCCGCCCTCGTGCTAGCTCCTGACCTCACCCAGGCGGACCCTGTGGGCCTCGCGCTGCCCCGGGCCGGTCTGGGAGGACTTTACTTCTCCACCACGACAATCTGTTCCATGTGGACAAGTGGGTCTGTGCACAACACTTCCGCATCACCCAGGCATGGAAGGACACACCTGTGTGACAGCTGAGAGCTGATTTCAGGACTGCGTACCAGTCAGGGTTCACTAGAGGATATGGCGCAGAGAGGACTGCCTGGGGGGTACCTGTGCCCCATCCATGCCCTGGGCCACAAGGCTCTTTGCTTGCAGTGGGGCAGGAGAGGTGGAGGCTGTGAAGGGCACCAGCCTGGCCAGCAGGGGGAGACCAGGAGCAAGGAGAGGGCACTGGGCTGAGCTCCGAAGGTCACAAGCAGGTGCTAAGGGAGGAGATCCTCTGGCTACCACTGGTATCATGAGGCTCAGGTGAATGCTGCATGGGCAAAGGGTGACTGAAGACAGCTTGGATTTCAGAGCCGTCTCTCATTTTGGAAAAATGGATAGTGAAGCCATCCAGAGTTAAATTAGAGAATGAAACAAATGATTGTGTACTGACCTCGAAGAAAAGTACAAATCGTCAGAGCTTCACACAGAGCAGCCATCTACAAGTTACTGAAGCAGCTGCCACAGAATGAGGCACAAGGAACTCACAGCTCTGCCAGCGCAAAACAGGCAAACTGCAAAATACTATTAAGGGACCTAAACAGAACCCAGGCCAGAGACATGAACGGATCAACAGAGACACGAATGTCGGCGTTCCAGGAGGCATGCTGAAAGAAAATGCCAGCTAAGTCGTCAGCACCGCGGGGAATTAAGTGAGGGTGAAGGACACATTGAAGAGCCTGAAGACCTGCGGCGGTGCGGCGGCTCAGGAGTCAGGGTCACGGGCGACTCTGAAG
>PVIR01004197.1:0-81186 GCA_004026965.1 Petromus typicus | reverse complement strand
GTGTGGAGACCCACACCCAGCAGCAACCAGTACCACATACCACAGTGCCGGGCGTGGTGGCTCACGCCTGTAATCCCAGCACTCGGGAGGCAGAGGCAGGAGGATTGTGATGTGAGTTTGAGGCTGAGCTCAGGGCCAGCCTGAACCACAAAAAGCGAGACCCTGTTTCAAAAAACCTAAAAAAAAAAAAAAAAAAAAAATAGATGACTTCTTTCTTTTCTCTAACAGCTTTTAATGATATGTTCTTGCATTGAATTTCTGGAATCCTCACTATTATATGCCTTGGTGTAGATTTTTGTTGTTTTTGTATCATAGCTAATTCTTTTTCCACGTTTGGGAAGTTTTCTGCCATTACTTCTGTGAACAGTTTTTTGTTTTTTTTTTTTAATGTCATCTGAGCTATTTCCTGCTTTTTCACTGATTGCAATCAATCTTATATTATCTAGTACCTGTTGGATCAATTTTTCATGGTCTCTTGCTATTTTTAAGAAATATTTCTTTTGATGATCACTAAGTACAGCCCTGTCTTCTATATCTGATATTCTCTCTTTACATTGACTCATCCTGCTGCATATATTTTTGGTGGAATTTTTAATCTCCTGGATATTATTTGAATATGTTTCATGGATTCCATTTCTTGCTGAGGATTTAGCTCAAGTAGTACCATCTTCTCTCTCTCTCTCCCTCCCTCCCTCCCTCCCTCCCTCTAATCTGTATCTGCTCTAAAGTCACTAACCATGTCTTGATTATGGTCACCATGTAGTTATGTGAGAAATTATTTCTGATTTTATTTTTCTAGAACCTTATTTATTTGCTTTGTTACTCCTCTGTTACTACCCAGAGAGTCCAGCTGGGTGGCTTTCAAATTTTTCTACCTCATTATCTTATAAGTTTGCCTTTGATAAGCTAGAACTCTGGGTTTGCATCTTGCTTCTGTGTCTTCTAATTTTCTATTTTTCTTAAATTTAATACCTGGGTTGAGGTTTATAAGTTGCTTATGGCAGGTAGCTTTATTGTGAGTACTGAGAAGCCTTAGGAAGTGGCTACTTCTCAGAGATGTCTTCCATCTTTGGCTTTTGAGGTTTGAGTCCGTTGCAAGATCCCACCTATTCAATTTATTGGGGATGAGCAGGCCTGTTTGGCCTAGAATCTGGTTCTCTGGCACTGGTATTATTTATGATCCTTAGGCAATTTTAGTCTTGGCACACCAAGAAGTATAACTGATTAGAACAACTATTTTACCTTGGCTAAAGTAGCACAATCAGCAGTAACAGTCACATCAAACACAGCCAGAATGACAAACTGTGGTAAATGTTAATTTGCTACCTTTAACTATATGAACTATATTCGTGATTATATAACAAAATCTAAAAAAAAAACCCAGAAAATTGTATACAGTAAATATGTTCTCAATATGGTGATTTCACCCTAAGGGGAGAAAATTTAACAGGGAAAAAAGTTGAAAATTATTCCAATGGAAGAAGAGAAAGAGATTAGGAGCAAGGCTGGAGGACAAAGGTTGATTACATGAATTTTGGAAAACTAGTGAACAAAACAGAACAATAGCAAAAACCTAGAAACAATGTTCACACTCATATAAAATCAAGAAAAAACAAAACAAAAACAAAAGAAACAAGAAATGTACACTGCAGGGCATATCTCTGCTTCCCTTGATAGAACAGGCAGATGGAGCCCCAACCTGTGATGATTAATCCCAGAAAGCCAGCTGTAGATTTATGGCAGGGCAATGGATCATCCCAGCAAGTCTGCACCTTTAGTTCCACTGAAGTTCAGGCTGCTTTCTGGCTGGAACCCAGTTTGTTCAGCCTGCAACTCCCCGTGTACCTCCTGCCAGCTTGAACTCAGCTCCTTCACATCCTGCTGACTGGGACCAGGTGCCCCCTCAGCCTGACACTCAGAGTCACTGGCTGGTCCCAGCCCACAGCTGCTCTAAGTTCTCTGATCTGTTGGCCCTTCTCCCTGCAGGCTACTGGCCAATCCTTCTCTCCTGGGAGAGGCCTGAACCTGAAGAACTCACCAGCTACTGCATACGCCTTGACTGCTCCGTTTCACTGCTGTGTTTCTGCTTGGGGACCTCTGGGGTCACCAGTAGTCGCTGTGCATCTGCAGGTTGGAGCTACCCCCACCATGCAGCAAGTCAGGGCTCACTTGCCACCTCTGTTTTCCACACTGAGGTTGCTCTTCACTCTTCCCATGGACTTCAGTCCTTCCTTCAGATCAGTGCTGCATCCTGGGGACACTTTTCCTCCTGCTCTTCCTGTTGCTATATTCCAACATCTGGACAGCAACTTTCAGAAAGGCTGCTTCTCTGCTGTTCAGAGGCTAAATAGAGAGGAAAGCAAGTGATTGTGGGAGCAATGGTGGGAACCCCTGCCCTGCAGCCCCCAGCTCCTTCAAACCCTGCTGCACATTCCTTTGTCCCGATCATGAGGAAGAGGATCCTCCAACGGTCAGAGCAGTGGTGCCTCCTCCTGCTTCTGTGTTGCAAAACCTTTCTCCTGCATGGCCTCACCTGGGGTTTTCTCTTCTGGAGGCAGCATGGAGACCCTCTCATCCTCCAACATGCAGAAGCTGGCCTCAAAGCCCCTTCCCAGCACCAGATGGCTCCCCGGTCATGAAGTGGTGTTGGGTATCTTGGCAGGCTCCCAATGTGTGGCACTCAGCTTGGAGACAGAAATGAGGCTATTTCTGGGGCAGGACTGCAGGCTCCAGGGGCTCTTCCTTGCTAATGGCAGTTCTGAGAAGCTGGCCAGTTTATTCAAGGCTGCTGGCTTGTACTTATCCATCTGTTTCTGTCTGTGCCTTTGGCCTTGTATCTCACTCTTCCCCTTTTCTTCCTTCTGCTCCACTGTCTTCTGTCCTCCTTAGTCTCCATCATGCTGAAAAGTCCCACTTCAGCCAACTGGAATACCGTTGGCTCAGAAAGCTTCCTGAAATGCTGGGATCCTGAAGGGGTCATGCATACCTTTTTCCTGCTCTCTTCATGTTCACATGCTTTTCATTGCTGGAGACTGGTCCAAGGCTCCAGTATCTTCCTCAATTATGTTCCTAGCCATGGACAGATATGATACATGGAACCAGAGGCAAGGATCAGCCCCAGAGGGGCTGGGGGAAGATTCACAGAGGGGGGTGGTTAATGAATAATGGCCTGGAGCCATGTCCATCAGGAGCATTCCCATCAGTCCTCTTTACAACAGAAAAATTCTATGCCCTCAGAATCAAAGCAGGACTCTGAGGTTTACATTCTTTCAAAAGCTGTAAAATACTTATTTGTTTTGGCTACAGAGAGTTAACCATTTGGGAAAGGAAACTCTAGAATCAGGGGTTTCATTCGTGCTCATAGCCTTAGGCACCACTTAGCACATTCCCATCTCTGAGCCTCAGACACTAGGGAAAGACAAAGTTTCCAAGACAGGAGCATCTGGGCATGGAGCACATCTTTATCCTGAGGATTCTGCGCTCCCTGTTCCAGGCCCTCTTCATTGCAGTGCCCTGGGACTCACAGAGATCACCTAAAGCTCCAAAGACCTACCAGCAAGCATGCACTGACCACTCAGTCTATTCCCAGAACAGAGTGGGGACTGAAAGGAGAATACAAGGCCTGCTCACAAAGCTGTTATCCTCTTCTCCCATCTTGCCTTCCTTGCAGCCAGGAAGAGACTAGGCTGACACAAAATAGCAGCAGATGTAGACCCTGGCAGAGGGCGTCCAAGATAAACAACAAGGCAGTGACCCAGGGGTCCTGTTATAAAGCTGCCTCTGGCTCAGCTTCTAAGCCATTGTTCAGTAAGAGTTGCTTCTCTCGCCTGGACCCAGATGTCTTTCACCATCTGATCCCTGATTGACTGTGGTTCTTAAATGTTTTCAGGTGGCAGAGCACCTGGAAGTCTTGGTCTTCTTATAGAACACTAGGCCATACCATCTCTTTAATTCTAATACACAAACTATGCACAATTTTGCAAGCGGGAAGCATGTCCCTGCAGTAGGAGGATGCATATGCTGTCTAAAATCAGAGCTACCCACAGGCAGAGTCAAGAAAACACAGACTGCTGAGGGCTTCTGCTGCTCTTCATTTGTTCCCTGTTCATTTGCTTTATCCAGAGGGCACAGTGATAGATAAATGGAGGTGAGCATCGAAATTTTATGAAAACTTTATAGCAGAAAATGCTTACTTGGAAAATTCTATCTATTGAGTTATGTCTCTTTTTTGCTCACATGAATCAAGAGATCCTTTCTCTGATTTTAATGTTCTAGCCTGCCTAGTCCACTCCTCCCCTGAGGCAAATCTGAAATCCTCACGTCGTGATGTTTACATAGGCCACAGTGAGAGTCAGGCCACCATGCATTTCCAGAGAGGCTCCGCAGGCTTCCTCATGCCCTTGTTACTTCTTTTGCCAGGAACAGGAAGGTGATAAGTCCACTCATCACTGCCCCAAACCTCAGCAGATCTGGCAGATCTTGACCTTGGGAATCAAAGAAACACAGAGCCCCCCAACTATGTGCCATGTGTCATGCAGAGCAACAGTCTCCCCATAGGAGAGTTCTACCAACCCAAAAGGTCCACATTTCCTGCCAGTTACCTGTTGCCCCACATTCCTCTGCCCCAAACCTGTACTAGAGTTGAAGGAAATGAAGCCCTGATTTGAAAGTGGCACAGCCCCTGCCCTTCCCCAACCTCCCCTCGGTGTGCAGGAAGCCAGCATCCGGTCAAGACGTGACATATTAGTCCTTCAGGGGGAAACAGAGGGGTCCGCTTCCCCAGGTTCAGGCTAAATCTGAAGAAGTCCAGGGAGATTTTGACTATGAGTTTAAAATCCACCTTAAAGACATCTGTCACTCTGGAGTGTCCCCAAAGAGCCACAGAGAGCCGTAAGTCTGTCCAGGAAAGACAACACTCTGATACCCTAGACTGGCTTTCCTCCTCCTCCTCCTTTGCGCTGGCGATTAAACACGGCGCCTTATACTGAAGGCTTTTATTTTTTTAAATTATGAGGCAAGGTCTTGCTAAGTCATTAAGTTGCCAAGTTGAGCTCAAACTTGAGATGCTCCTGCCTCAGTCTCTCAGAGTCCTGAGATTATATATGTACAGCTATCCTGGCCCTGCCCCAGGCTTTTCAATGCCTTTGATTGTAGGGAAGGATGTGTGTGTGTCTCTTCTGTTTTACTTGCTGTACACTTTCTTACAGTGGATTTTGAAACTTTACAAGCAGCATGCCTAATATTTAAACAAAATCTCTTATGAACTATCATAGATATCGATAATTATAAGTTACAGATACCTTAAATGATTTTTATTTTTTAGTATTTTCTGATCTACATCTCTCAACATAACATCCTGATTTTTACCCTGGATCACTGAATAGATGCTAATAACACATAACCAACTCAGATGCTAATAACATATAACCAACTCAGGGAGACGAAAAAACAAGTTTATCTTAAGGGTGAGGAGGATGAGTGAGGTTTAGTTCTGAGCATCTCAGATGGAGGCTGAAAAAAATCCTCTAAATTCAACAGAGATGTAGAACTTAAGACATATGTGATGGAGCTGTAGATACTGTAAGATGTGTGCAAGAATCTAATTGAACTGAATTTATTCTTCAAGTGCCACTCACATGGGTGGGGCAGACATTCAATCACGGTTGTGTAGTTTCTCTTGGTGAGAAATGACATTTGTCTCTCTGTATCTCTATCTCCAGTTTCCATTTCCCACTGATATACACTGAATTATGTCTCCCCTGAAATTCATATACTGAAGCCCAAGCTCCTAAGGTGAATATTTGAAGACAGATTCTTTAAAATACGGTGTTATGGGGAGGGGGGTGTCAATCCGATCGGACTAGCACTCTTAAAAGAAAAGACACCAGGGACGCGCACGCAGAGGAAAGGTCAGGGAAGGACACACCACAGAATAGCAGCCCGCAGGTAAGAGAACAAGGAGAAGCCATCACCCGTGATCTTGGACTTCCAGCCTCCCTGCTGTCACAAAACAAATCCATGTTGTCCAGGCCACCTAGGCTGCGCCTTCTGTTAGGGCAGCTCTAGCAGACCCACGCCCATTTGGGAGCAAAGGAATTCGTACTGCCCTCCCGGGAGTGCTCCAGAGCGTGAAACAGTGGTGCGCTGTCTCTGCCCCTCCTCCCACACCAGGTGGAGAGCAGGAACAAGCCTGGACCGCGCCGGAAGGACGGAAGGACAAGGGTCTGCGCGGCTCACAGCTCCCTAAGTAAAAGAGCACGCGGAAGCAATGAAATTTAATGAATAACACAGATTTAGCCAATTTACATATTGAACTCTAATTTGAAAATAAGAAATGTATCTTATTTGTGAGCTACTTGTGGAATATTCACAAAGCTTCCTACATGTAAAGCCACGGAGAATTTTTAATTCCTCCAAAGTAGAAAATAATACAACACTATCAGTGTTAATTACAAAACTAGAAAAGCGTGTGTACCACTCACTTTTTTTTAAATTAAATACTCTTGGACCAAAGTGAAATCAATATTTAAAAATTTTTTAAAAAGTGTGGTAGAAAATTCTACGCGTAGTAATTTATAAGGAATTTAATTAATTAATTTTTGCGACAGGATCTCGCTTTGTGATTCAGGCTGGCCCTGAGCTCAGCCTCCAACTCACATCCTCCTGCCTCTGCCTCCTGAGTGCTAGGATGACAGGCGTGAACCACCACGCCCGGCACTGTGCCGTGTGGTACTGATTGTTGCTGGGCGTGAGTCTCCACGCCTAGTATTGTATATGGTTAACCGGGTATCAAACCCGGGTCCTTGCGCTTCTAAGACAGGCGCCGGAACCACTGAGCTAAATCCCCGGGCCAAGGAAATATTAAAAGTGGAAAATGTATGATTCAGATAATCAAAAATCAGAAAAAAATATACAAATCAAGAGAAAAAAGAAAACACAAGCACACAATCAAGAGTGAAGTAGTGAGTGCAGAAAGCAGATTGCAGGGATCGCGGGGGCACGGTGCGGGAGCGGGAGGAGGTGCCGGCACAGGATGTAAACAACACTTCTGAGAGGCGGGCTGCGAGAGGGAAGAGATGCGCGGGTGGGAGCTAGAAGCAGGGGAGCCTTCGATGGGGAAACATTAAATATTTTGACAGCAGAGGAAAAGGCAAGAACGTGTGCCAACACGAGTCAAATGTGCAGAGACAAGTAGGAAACAGTTCACAGTTGAGGACGGGGGGGGGGGGTGCAGGTGTTTGAGAGCTGAAGTGAGAAGTCTGTGACACATGGGAGCCAAAGACAAGGGAAACGTGGAACTACAGTCGGCCCTTCTCTCTGTGGGCTCCACACCCACAGGCTTCAAAGCTTTTGAAACAAATTGTGTTTGTAATGACTGCGTGCAGACTTTTTCGTTATTATTATCCCCTCATCAATACAGTTTACCAATTATTTCCATAACATTTGCACTGTGTAAGGCAGTGTCAGTAATCTAGAGATGTTTTGAAGCACATGAGAGGGTTTTGTAGGTTAAACACATGCCACTATTTTATACAACGCACTTGAGGGCCCACAGATTTCAGTTCTTTGGGACAAGTGGGCCCTGGAACCAATCTCCCACAGACACGGCTGAGAACTCGTAACTTAGTAGGAGGTCAGCCTGCTAAAATGCATCATTTTTTCCAGTGCACCTGGCAGATTGGATGCAGAAGAGATGTTTGGACTTACATAAGGTAAGCATTTTGCTGGGCAAGTGAAATACAAAATAAATGGACAGCAAAAGGCAGAGACCACTGTCTATTTATTCTTTCAAAATACATTCTTTGAGCCCCAATTACTGTAAGATAACAGAGTGATTAAGCCTGGGGAGTCAGGGGCTCAGTTCCCCAGATCCAAATCCAGCTTCACCATGACAATATACGTCTTAGTCTACTTGTCTCTGTAGTAATTGCACTCATTACTTCACTCTTGATTGTGTGCTTGTGTTTTCTTTTTTCTCTCTTGATTTGTATTTTTTTCTGATTTTTGATTATCCAAATCATACATTTTCCACTATTAATAGTTCCTTGGGCCGGGGATTTAGCTCAGTGGTTCCGGTTTCTTGTTTCTGGTTCTGTGAAGACGTGAGGATAAAGAACCTATCTTTTGCAGTTGTGCTGTAGTTTGGACCTGGAATGTCCCTGGGAAGTCCATGTGTGGAAGGCTCGATGCCCAGACTGTAGCACTATTTTGAGGTGGTTGGATGTACGGCCTGGTGGGAATGAGTTAGGTCACTGAGGTTTTGCCGTTGAAGGGAATCCTGTAACTCCAGCCATCTCTCTCTAACTCTCCCTCACTCTCTCCCTCCTTATTTTGGCTACCAGGTTAGCAGTTTTACTCCACCACTTACTCCCTTCTCTGAAGCACTGTCTCACCACATAACCATGAACTGAAACCTCTGAAACCAGGAGCCATAATACACCTTTTTTCTTTGTACATTAATTATCTCAAGTATTTTGTCATAGTGCTAGAAAGCTGACTAACACAGGTGCTGGTAGGATTAAATAAATTAACTCAAATAGAGACACTTGGATAGAAATTTCCTTTCTGCTAAAAAAAAAAAAAAGGCTGGGGATATAGCTCAGTGGTTCCAGCGCCTGTCTTGCAAGCACAAGGGTCCGGGTTCGATCCCCAGTAACCACATGACAGTACTGTTGGGTCCTGTTCCCAAGGGCTACTCATCTGGCATCGAACCACGGGCAGGGGTCATCACGAGGAGATGAAATGGTGGAGAAGCCTTTATTGTCAGCGCTCTCAGCCCTTATATATAGCCCCACTTCCTTGTTTTCAACTGCCCCAAACCAGCCCCATAGGGGGTAGTCTTTGTCTATTTGTTTTCCTTTAATCACTGTGGCCCGGAGGGGCCCACTGTTTAGCTGTTTATGTGCTGCCTTGTACTTCCTTTATGGAGTCAGTGTTGTTTAGCCTCAGGGGACTCCACAAGTAGTGGGAGTGGAGACTCAACGCAGCAGCAATCAGTATCACATACCACAGTGCCGGGTGTGGTGGCTCACGCCTGTAATCCCAGCACTCGGGAAGCAGAGGCAGGAGGATTGCTGTGATGT
This sequence comes from Petromus typicus, assembly GCA_004026965.1. Taxonomy (NCBI): domain Eukaryota; kingdom Metazoa; phylum Chordata; class Mammalia; order Rodentia; family Petromuridae; genus Petromus; species Petromus typicus. The sequence goes on along the minus strand of PVIR01004197.1, from coordinate 72,103 downwards.
GAGTTGGAGGCTGAGCTCAGGGGCCAGCCTGAACTGCAAAGCTAGACCCTGTCTCAAAAAAAAAAAAAAAGAAAAAGGAAATTTCCTTTCTGGCCATATAGAGCAGCAAATACTGGCACGGGTTTTCACCATACACAACGACACAACTGAACAAAGCATACTACATAAATGTTTTCAGGCATCGGATAGGGTACGATGTCTGAGAATGTCAGCCCTATGCTCACCAGCTCTCTGGCTGGCGACACTTTCTCGACTGCAGCACAGGAAGTTGAACTCAGAGTCCAGCGGACCTACTGCACTAAAAGAGCAAAGATCAGAATCTGGAGCTGCTGCAGCAAATGGTGTTTCTCGAGCAGCTTACCAGAGAGGAGGGACACACACAGATATGAGGGTATAGTCATTTGCTAGGGCTGCTGCAGTAAAATGCCACAAAGTGTGTGGCTTTAGACAACAGCAGTTCATGTGCTTATAGTCCTGGAGGTTGGAAGATGAAGTCATTTGCAGGGTCGGTCCCTTTTGAGAACTGAGAAATTGTTCAGTGTTTTTCAGCAATGTCTTAGTTATTTTTCTCATTGCTGGGGCCAAATACTGTGCGCTCAAAAGTTAAAACAAGAAAGATTTATTTTAGTTTACAGTTTGTAGAGGTTTCAGTCCATGGTCAGCAGGCTCCAGGTCAAAGGGGCCCAGCAGAGGGGCGAGGCAGAACGGAAAGTTCATGGCATGGCAGGCAGCAGGCAGCAAGCCTCCCTTTCCCCTTCTCCATCCAGGCTACAAGTTACTGGGTGATATCCTCCACACCCAGGATGGGCTTTTGTCCTCAGTGAGTACACTCAGTCACTCCCAGAACTGTGTTGAACCAGTCACCAGATTAATCCAGATATCACACCCTTAACTGACTTGTACACATCCGTGATCCAGAGACCCCTGCAAAGCCCCACCTGTGAGCACATGGGGCTTTGGGGGGCATCTCAGGACAAGCACATAAGGAGTTAAAGAAAAATATACTAGTTGCAAAAAGGTAATTTCAACAGATAAATATCACTCACACACACACACACACACACATACACACACACACACACCATTTTCTTTTAAAGAAATCAAATACTGGACTGAAAATACAATGCCTGAAATGAAGGATTCACTATATCATTTCATCAGCAGACTGGAAATGAGACAAGTGAGAGCTTATATTTACTTTTCCATCACAAAATACCTGACACCCCAACCTAAAGAAAGAGGTTTATTTTGGCTCACGGTTTTCAGAAGATTTAGGGCCATTGCTTGTTGCAGCCCACGTGACCTCTTGTGGCCAAGCTCTACCCACTGCCTGAAATTTTTTCTCCCCACGTGGTCCACATTCCTGGCATCTTCACTCTGCTGGGGTCGCCAATGAGTCCCTGGAATCATTGTCGCAGCGTCACAGATCACCCGTTAGGGCACATAACCTTCCTCGGAAACCTGGAAACCTCTGATGCTGTAGCTCTTGCTTTCTGCATACCTGAAAAGCCAGTGCATTGTTGATGATGCCAAGATCTGCCACCAGTTTGAACAGTAGCCGGGCCAACGGCAGACCAGCTCTGCTGGCCAAACTGGATCAGCTGAATGACCGCTCTCTCCTCGTCTTCCAGATCTCTCCCCACCACCCGGCCCTCACTCAGTGCTCAGGCCCGCAGGGTTAACAACGTGGGTACCTAGGGGGAAGAGTAGGAGAAAAGGACAGGAGGGACACAAGAAATGGAGACAAGACAGGAGTCTGATCAAGTCTCGTTTACTGAAGCCCAGCAGGGCGTTTATACAGTATCCAGTAACAGGAAGAAGTCAAGGTATATGAGGTAGCCCGGGATAGGACGATTCTGATGGCGGAAGGGGAAGGGCGGGTTTTCATCCTGCTCATAAGGAAGGCATGGCACTCAGAGAATGCGGAAGTCGCCAGGTGGACGTGACTCAAACGTCCTCGCTCATGGCTCCTCACAACTCAGACCTCAGCATCTCCCTGTCCTTGCAAGTCAACAGTGTGGAGGAGACAAAAAACTAAGTCAGCTTCCTAACTCAAACAAATTAAATTTTAAAAGCTGTTTGAAACCACTCAGGAAAATACGAATACTGCATGAGTGATGATACGAAAGAATCCTTCCGAATTTTGAAGGTGTATAAACAACACGGAGTCACACGAGAGTAAATCTTTATAGAAAATGAATGTATTAAAGTATGAAATGACATGATGTCTGGACTGTTTAAATGTTTAATTAAAAACAAAGAAAAGACAAAAGTAAGAGAAGAAAGACAAAAAAAGGAAATGTGACAAAATCTTGGCAATATTTAATCTGGTTTCTGGGTGTTATGAAAGTTCATTATACTATTCTCTTTTATTTTTGTGTATCTTTGGAATTTTTTCATTAAAAATGTTTTCAGTGAACAACTACAATGTAGGTGTCATTATGTAGGTACGTGTTGGATGCCATAACAATTGGGTGATAAGCACAGTGCATAACACCGGGACCAGTAAGGTTATAATTCATACCAAAGATGAAAGCAGATTGTGTAGATGCCATGGAAAACAAACTTGAAGGGGCCATGACAGATGACATGTGAGCTGGAACCTCACCTCACATGAAGGAGGCAGCCATGCAGAGATTGTGGGGCACAGAGCTCTTGATAGAGGGAAACATGAAAAGGGCCCGCCCTGTCCTGGGGTAGCTGGAAGTCAGCAAAGCCAGGTTCATGGAGAAAGGAAAGAAGAAGGAGGTGGCTCCAGGAGCCAGGGGACAGCCAGATTATTTAGTACATTCGCAGGATACAGGAAGAGAGGTAATGGCTGGCTAGACGGTAACCTGTGGTGGACAGTGTAAAACACAGGAAAACTCTGTCTGGAGAAACTCAACAGGCCAATAAAACCAAGTATAGTTTGATACTGTAATTATAAGGGAAAAAGTGGGGGAAGAACCAGAATGTCAGTATGTATGAATTTCTTTTCAGTGTTTGTAGCAAGATACTGTTATTATTAAGAAATGAGTTGGGCCGGGGATTTAGCTCAGTGGTTCTGGCACCTGTCTTGCAAACACAAAGACCCTGATTGGATCCCTGGTAACCACATACAGCAATGCCAGGTGTGGTGACTCATGCCTGGAGTCCCAGAACTCAGGAGGCAGAGGCAGGAAGATTGCTGTGAGTTTGAGGCTTGTCTGGGCTACACAGTGAGCTCAATGCCAGCCTGAATTACAAAGTGAGAACTTGTCTCAAAAAAAAAAAAAAGAATTGAAATAATAACTAGCCGCCACCTCATAAAAGGGAGATAGAAGGAGCTGGGGATTTAGCGCAGTGGTCTGGCACCTGCCTTGCAAGCTCAAGGTCCATAGTTCAATCCTTTGTAACCACATATAACAGTACCAGGTGTGGAGACTCACACCCACCAGCCATCAGAACCACATTCTACAATACCAGGCGTGGTGGCTTATGGCTGTAATCCCAGTACTCGGGAGGCAGAGGCAGGAGGATTGCTGTGAGCTCGAGGCTTGCCTGAATTACATAGTGAGCTCAGGGCCAGCCTGAACTATAAAGCAAGATCCTGTTTTTAAAAACAAAAACAAAGGACCTAAAGGGAATCCAGATATTTGCATTTTCTTCAATGTAAGAAAACTACTCCAAGGTCCTAAATTACAAGAAATAAGACTGGAGGGGCCGGGGACTTAGCTCAGTGGTTCCAGCGCCTGTCTTGCAAGTGCAAGGGCCTGGGTTCAATTCCCTGGTAACCACATACCATACTGGGCGTGGAGACTCACGCCTAGCAGCAACCAGTACCACATACCACAGTGCCGGACGTGGTGGCTCACGCCTGTAATCCCAGCAGTCGGGAGGCAGAGGCAGGAGGATTACTGTGATGTGAGTTTGAGGCTAAGCTCAGGGCCAGCCTACACCACAAAGCGAGACCCTGGCTCAAAAAACCTAAAAAAAAAAAAAAAAAGAAAGAAATAAGACTGGAAAGTCTTCAAGCAATAAAGCCTCTGTGGGAGTGGATGTCGCTCAGTAAGGGAGCACGTGTTCAGCATGCCTGAGCCCTGGCTGCCATCCCAGCACCTATCAATACGTAAGTAGAACATTGTTACTAATGCATGGAGACTCAGTCCTGTGATAAAAATCACACTCCACATGGCGTCTCTCTCCCCCAGACTCAGGTGACCCTAATGTACTGATTAGGAAGTTTACCTGCGTACTTGAAGGTGAAAAAGAAAAAATAATAATAACAGGTTTGACAACTATGTCTAGAAAAAAATTTTTTTTTATACCAGGGATTAACCTCAGGACTTCCTTCTTGCAAGGCAAGCATGGTGCTATTGAGCTAAATCCTGGGCCCCAAGGAAAGAAATTTAGGTGCAGTTAGTGATATAAGGCATAGACTGGAAACAAATAGAGCCAGAGACTTTCTGAAAAAAATACTGTATTGAAAAACGCCATGAGTAGCACCTAAGAAACACTTTGACTAGCAGAGTTTAAGCCCATACTCCATCTCTCAAATCAGTACAAGCAGGAATCAGCCTGCTTTAGCTGGGTGGTTCTGGTGGGGTCACAACCCTGGGGCTCACTGCAAATGGTCAGGACAGGCAAGGAATGACTTCCCAGAGAACCTCATGGGAGTTTGGGGTTTAACCAAGACAGGGAGGTCTTTACTCAGTCCTCTGCACCAGGATTCCACCTCTGCTGGGAACTGGGAGCTTCTGTGTGCCTTGTTCTCCCCACTATGGGAAGGAAATGGTTATTGTGAAGGGCTTATCATGCCACTATCTACCGGGAACCTTACAGCATGACTTCACTTAGAAATGGTGTCTTTGCCAATGTAATTTCAGTAAGGATTAAGATGATACAATCTTGAATTAAGGTGGGCCTTAAATCCAATGATAGTGTCCTCATAAGACAGAAAAGGACACACAAGGATGAAAGTCATGTAATGATAGAGGCAGAGCTTGGAATTATGCTACCACCATCTAAAGAAGGCCACACTGAAAATGTGAAGAGATGAGAGAAGACTTTTCTCCCCCAGAGCTCCCATATGGAGGGAGGCCCTACCTACATCCTGCTTTGGGATTTCTGCCTCCACACCTGGGGGAGAGTACATTTATGTTGGTTTAAGTCACCAAGTTATGGTGTTGTGTTCGGGCAGCTGTCACAGTTGAGATCTAAAATGTCCCCCCAAATTTTCATGTGTGTATGGAAGGTGATTGGATTGAGGGAGAGCCTGTACTCCCTAGTGGATTCACCCATGGGTAAATGCAGGAGCTGAATGTGTAGTGAGGAGGTAGAGCATGCTGGGAGGAGGGTCACTGGGGTGTGACCTGGAAAGGTGTATTCTTGTCCTCAGCTCCTTACTTCACTGGCTGCCGTGGACGGAGCACCATTTCCTCCACCATCCACTCTACCATCTTATTTCTGCCTTGGACTCTACAGAACGTAAGCCAAAATAAACATCTCCTCTGTTAAGTTGTAGTGATCAGGTATTACCTGTGGTGACAGAGAAGTGACTCAGGCAGCTACCTCAGGAAACGAATGCAGGGTAGTACTTCTGAATAGCGTTTGCCCAGCATTGACGCTGAGAATTTGTGCTCATGTTTAACAGCAGGAAGCATTACCCTGTGTATCCAATGAAAGAGACAGGCGTAAATACTGTGTGGACAAAGGTTCCACTTAGCACCTGTTAAGTTTGAGATGCCTGTTAGTTATTGAAATTTAAGGGCTTCAGTGTCATTTAAAAGCCTCAGAAGTCTTCAGAAATGGGGCTTCCACAAAGCCATCCCAATATGGGGGCACTATGGTTATCAGTAAATTAATCCACTGATGACGTTATAGCTGAATGTGCTGTTAGGAGGTCGAGACTGGAGGAGGTGCGTTACTGGGGGACACACCCTGAAAGAGTCCATTCTTGTCCCCAGCCACTTTCCCTCTCTGATGTTCTCTCTGTCTCTCTGCTTCCAGCCACCCGGAGGTGAGCAGCTTTCCTCCGCCATGACCTTTGTGCCTTGCAGCCAGCTGACCATAGGCTGAACTCTTGGAAACCATAAGCCAAATAAATCGCTCCTGTAAGTTGCAGGTATCTGGTATGTTGTCCCAGCAAAGCAACAGCTGACCAGTACATAACTTATGCAGTTGAATATGGGACTTAGTGTAACACTTAGAATGAGAAATATAAGTTTTGGAGTCACTGGCATATTCTAAAAGTGACAGCAGTAGATGAGACATCATGAAGAGGATGAAGAATAGACCATCAAAAGGGGTCAAGGAACTATTCAGAGATCATTTCATATGCAAAGTTCTAGCAGAGGAAGATGAAGGTATTGGCTAACAAGACTGAGAGGCAGCCACACATGGTGGCACATGCCTGTAATCCCAGCACTCAGGAGCTAAAGTAGGAGGATTGCTGTGAGTTCAAGGTTGGGCTGGGCTACATAGTGAGTTCAAGGTTAGGCTGAACTACAAAGTGAGAACCTGTTTTAAAAAAACAAACCACAGACAAAAAGACTGAGAAGCTGTAGCAGTGAGCTGGGGGAAACTAGGAGGATGCATCCAGCTGAAGCCAGTAGGTATGTGAAACTCCTCTGGAGAGTAAGTCAGATGACATCAGCAAAGCAGCCACTGCATTTTGCAAGTCTGAGCTACTAGGGAACCTTGATCAATCAATTTTAAGGGGATAAAAGATAAAATGTAAACCAGAAACTCTAGTAAGAAAAATGGAAGACAATATCTATAGACAGCACTCTCGGGAGAGCCGTCCAAAGGAAAAGAGTAATTTGGGTGGCATTTAAAAGATATACGGGGTCTAGGAAAGATGTGCTAAAATGGAAAGTGTCTCTATACTTATGGGAATGAGCAGGTAGATGGGGAGAATTGACATAGAGAGAGAAGTAAGCGTAACTAAGAGCTTGGAAAGGTAGACAGGATAGATCTACAGCAGGATGAACAGATCAGTAACTAGAAATGGAAAGCTCTCATCACTTTGGGCCTAGTATTGTCTGGCTTATTGGTACTTGGGGTCAGTGATGGCCACTTGAGTCAAGCATGGTGGGGCACTCAGGAAGCTGAGGCAGGAAGATTACCACCAGTTTGAGGCCAGCCTTGGCTCTAAGGCAAGACTGTCTCAAACCAAAACAGCAGCACAAGTGGTGATGATGATGTGATGATGATGATGATGACAGCTCCCTTCTCTGAAAGCAGACAGAGAATCAGGGGGAGCTTGTAGGGGAAACTCACATTGGTGATCATAACCAGATGGTCTCATTTATCTGGATCTTGGTGCTACTCTCTTTGACTGATTGTCCTTTAGACTGCAGGAAAATCTAATTTAAATTTCCAGCCTTGTGCCAGCCGCATTGTGAAAAGCTAAGGCAAAGGTCAAGCGGCCCTACTTGGAATAGGAGCATAAGAACGAAAATTTACCCGCAGATTTCTGAGAGTGAGTGTCCATCAAGTCGGGCTCATGAGGTGCCCTTTGCCCACATCCCCTGCCTGTCTGTTTTTGTTGTTGTTGTTCTGTTTTGTCTGTTTTGTGTGTTGGTTCTATTGAGCAGAGCTCTACCACTTCGTTACCTTCCCAGAACTCTTTATTCTGAGACAAGGTCTCTCTGAGTTGACCAGACAGGTTTCAAACTTGCGGCCCTTCTGCCTCAGCCAGCCTCAGACCTCCTAGGATTACAGGTGTGCTCCACAGCTCCCAGCTCCGCTGACACTTGGTGTGTCCCTTTCCTCCCAAGTGGTGAGTTATCCAGGAAGATCTTTTCCTCCCGCTGCCCATTAGTCCAGCTGTCACACATGCACTTCCCCCTTTCTCCCGCCTGGGGTCAGTAGAAGCTCAGTCTATGCTGAAGACCACACGGGCGGAGGTGGAAAAACAAAGTGGAAGGCTTGCTGCTTGTTCAAGGAACTGGTAACAGGTGACATGGAGCCAGGGCTAGGCTCTTCTCTTAGTAGTTTTATGTTGTCGGGGGGCGCATCGACTGGCCCACCCAGCTGCTTCCACTTTAGATGGCTGGAGAGGCCAAGAGTCCAAGAGAGAGATGCCACTTTAAGGTCACTTTTCAGCCAAACCATCTGCAGACCCAGATGCCCGGGAGTGGCTGGGCTACAGTCTCTGAGAACTAGGTGTTGTCCAGTCAGAGGGGGAAGTGGACGGTCTAGGGCCGGCACCAGGCTGGCTCACTGCTGCCTACTTCGAGGAGCGAGTCAGCTTCCAGTGCCTTCCATCCTGGCTTCTAGGCTGCTGGAAGACCGGGGACCTCGGGACTTGGTTTAACTCTGGCCTCCTGCCATTACCCCTCAAGATCTTCATGACCTGGCCCAAGGTTCTTAGCTCCCACTTGCTACCCTTGGTCCACCCTGACTTCCCCAGTAGACAAGCTTTTGGGAAGCTAAGACCACCAAGCTTGATCTTCCCTCTAAGATTGATGAGGCTCTAGGGACCCTGGGATTGGAGCTGCATTTTCCAATTAAGCCTTTTAGGAATGGGAAGAATAGGATTTGAATCACCTGTGCGAAAAAAGATGGGAGGAAAAAAATGATAAAAATATTGACTCGGGAGGATTTCTGGAAAGGCCCTCACTCACCTCCACTTCAAGTGGTTTTAAGCGTCTGTTCTTTGGCATAAATGTGAACCATATTCCGCCCCTTATCCAGTTCCTACCCAGAACTTGCACAGCAGGAGACCAGACACCAGGGCAACTGCACAAGCTCCAGAGGCTTTCTAGACCATCTGAGCAGCGACGCACCTGCGGCCAATGCCCACAAGGTGGAGACACAGCCCCAGCGATGCCTGCAGCGGCTCTTCGCTCGAGACCCCAAGCTCCTGGATGCCCTTTACCTGAGCTTCTTCCGGAAGTAAATGTCAAGGCCACCAGCTCCTGTTTCAGGCCATCTTGAGCCTGCCCCAACTTATCACTCACATTCCATTCTAGAAAGCCTATTCACCGGTGGTACTCCAGCTGGCTCACTGTCCTGAAGATAAGTGAGTATTTCTGTCCCATGTCACAGTTGAGAAAATGAGGCATTAGCAAGTCTGTCAAGGCCTCGGCATATGGCAGAACTGGCCTCGAACTCAGGTCTTTTTTCACTATGAATCCTACTGGCTACATCTTGTTGTCTCTCTTCCTCTGAGGTTCCCAGCACAGGAACCACTGAGCTATTTCTAGTCAAAGGAGAGTGGATGTTTGACTCCACAGGTGTGTCCTACCCTCAACTACCAGCTGAGCCCCAAAATGCTGCTGAGCCCCAGAGCCAGAACTCACAGACAGACACAGCGATACTGACATAGTCACAGGCCCTGTGTACCCTCGAATCTGCGAACAGGAGCCTGGAGCCCAGCTCCTTCCCCAGACACCCCCAGCGTGTCAAGTACTGTGGCAGCTAAGGGCAGGACCTTCGACCTGGTCTGCCCTAGTGAAGGACAAGCTCTGGCCTGGTTTTCCAGCAGATTTGGGCTAACAAGAGAAGCCAGAAAAGGCTGAGAGCTGACAAAGTCTCGTTTAGCACAGCAAAGACCGTCTTCCTTCATGGCAAGGGAGCTGCTGGAACCCTGGTTGAACGGCACTCTCACCCTTGGCAGGGGGGTTGGGGGCACATCTGCCCAAGAAGCACAGAAGGAGGCAGAGCAAGCCGCTGTGCAGCATGCCCCACCTGTCTCTGTCTGCTGCTTGGCAGAAGGAAGCTGAGGCCAGCTCTGCCAACCACAGGAGTGTGTCAGGGCTGAACGAGGTGTCCCGAGTAACCTGTCATGAGAAGAGCCCTTCCTTGCCGAGCTGCTGTGGGTGGCTGTCCCACCCTGTCCAAGACCAGGACAGAGGAGGAGCCCTGTTGTATCCCGGAATGACTACGATGAAAGCAATAATGTCCTATTTCTATCCTATGTCCCAAGAGACTCAGCCAGGGTGGCAAGTTGGGAGCTGTGTGTCAGGCCCCACCCCCCGCTTCTTTAGCAGACGGGAATGAGGTGCAGCTAGAGTACAGTGGAGAGTGGCTGAGGCAGCCCGCTTCACTATTAATGTAGTCAGTAAATAAATAAAGGAGGGCTTAAGCTTCGTGTACAGCAATCAGTTTAGAACCACAGGGTAATTAGCGCTGCAGGGGGCTGCGGGGCTGCAGAGTCAGGTTTAAATGAGCAGAGTTCACTTTCACTGAGGAACCCCTGGGGAGCAGAAAGGCAGCCCAGAGAAGCTCGCCCTCCCGCTGGTGCCAGGGGCAGGGCTGAGTGAGGAAGGGCAGGACTGGGCTGGATATACCAAGTGGGGTGCTGTCCTCCCTGACAGAAGCCCAGAGTCTCCAATGTACACCCAGCCATGAGTGTCCAGCCTCGTGCCCGCTTCCCCTTCCTCTGGCACACGGCAAGCCCAGTGCTGGTGACAGATGAGCAATGCAGGTACAGATGCAGGAAGCAGAGGATCCACCTGTCCACGTGAGTCACATGGCAACGCCAGGGTCAGGTGACTGTTACCCACTTACTGTTCCCACTCGCCCCTGAAAAGTGCATCCTAGTCCCTGTGACCACCTGCCTCCTTTTCCTGCATACGCTTTTATCCTTTTATTATGCATTGGGTGCCAGCCTATGTAGACAGTTAGGCTCTGGCAGTTGGAAAGTAAAGAACACACAGTTCTTGACCTCTAGGAACCTGAGTGCAGAGATAGCAGCAATTAGGAAAGCAGGTGATTATATGGCACAATGACAAATGAAACCATGGATGTCTGCACAGTGGGGGGACCTAATCCAGCCTCAGGTGGCCATTCCAGAGAGGCAAGACCTGAGCTGAAAGATGAATAAGAAGACACGGGGAAGGCCAGGATGGAGAGGAAGTGCAGTCTGTGCAGCTCACAGCAGAGACTACATGCGTGTGTGCAAGGAACTGGCTGTGGCCCAGCAGATGGGACAGTGGGGGCAGCCCCGGGGATTGGGGTGAGCTCTGGGTGAGGCCAGGGGTGAGCAGCATGTCCCAGGGGTCTTGTTGAGTCTGAATTCCGCCCTGGGAGAGATGAGCAATCAATGCAGACTAACCAAGGAGAGATGCGATGCTCTGTATTTTTGGGAAACCACTCAGCCTAAGGCAAAGCAGAGGATGGAAGAGGCCAGGCTGGAGGCAGCAGCAGAGGTCAGCGTCTTCAGACCTCCCTTCCTGGGTCAAGGCCTGCACTGGGAATGGATCCTGCTTCTCACTTGTACACAGCGTCCTAGGCCTTTGGGGGATCTGGGCCCCACCTGGCACCTCGCAGGGTGGCCTCTCCAAGCCCTCAAAGACTCTTCTTGCACCCAGGGGAGAGGCCACGCTGCCCAGGAGGTTTGCACCCCGGAGTGGGTGCATCTGCCTTCCCCTCCCCTCACCCCGCCATGTGTCCCCTGGTGAGGCTACCACAACTGCCCAGCTGGAGCAGAGGGCAGCTGTGGCCGCGGCCAGGAGGAGGAGGGTGGAGGCCAGCCGGGAGGAGGGGAGCTTGTTCTCAGGCTGGCCGGGCCGGGGCCCCTTTTTCTCCATGAGATCATATCTGGGTCAAAGAGCATGTAAAGCAGGCAGACCCCGGCGGTCACACAAAGCCCATTCAGCCAGCCCCTATTCACCCACCTCCTCTCCCCCACAGCCCGCGCCGCTGCGACCCCAGCGCAGTGCCTAAGCCCCAGCTTTGATGTCCAAGAACAGAAAACGGCGATTAAATGTTGTTTTAAAGAGGGAGTGCTCACTGCCCTCCCATCTGTCAAGAGAAAGCGGGGCGGCACAGCTGGGGGAGGGGCGGAAGGCAGAGGGTGGGGGCCAGTGAAAGGGAGGTGCAGCTCCGAATCAAAACATGCATTTTTGGCCTAGGATTGTTTCCTTGGGGAGAAATGTGGGGAGAGGAAAAATACTGTGACAGAAAGGCAGTCAGAAACTCCAGAGAAATAATGGAAGGTGAGAGAGAAAAGAAAGGCCGACAAGCCTTTTGCAGAAACTTGGGGAACCTGGGCAGGTTGTGAGCTCAGTGAGTGGGGGCTGCAGGTGGTCTTGGTGCAGCCACCCCAGGGAGGATGGGGCTGGCAGGCCACGCTGCTGACTTGTCCATCCAGGCAGGTCCCCTCCAGACTCAGCACCAGGGACAAAGGAAGGGCCGAGGGCCTGGCTCCTGGGACACAGGTGATGGTGGAGATTGGGCCTGGTGCCGGGCATGGCCCCACCTGGAGTAACCCCCACGCAACTGCAGCATGTATTCCAAGGCTCTGGCCAGGGCACAAACAATGCTGGGGACGAGGACACTGTGGTGACCTCAGGAGCTGCTGGCCACCATGTCTAGGGCTGCGTAGAAAGGGCCCACAGCTACAGAGAGCCAAGTGCACGCTGCCTCAGTGAGAGAGAAAGGGCCCAATAGAGACAGACTCAGAGACAGGGGGAAGGGCCAGGGGGAGCTGAGCACATGGGGTTGTAAGGGTAGCCTTTATTCCAGGCTGGGGAAAATGCTGGGCTTGCGCCCCTGCCCCTCACCCCCACCCTACCCAGCACACCCACAAATGGCCCCTGGTTCCTGTCTCAATAGGTCTTGGCCACCATAAGACCAGAGAACTTCAGTTGGCTGGAAAATTCATAATGAGACATTTCCGAACCTTGTTTAGCTGCTAGGAAGAAATAGACAATGACTTTGTAAATATCGAGACAGGACATTCCTGCTTCAGGAGTCCAGGAAAAGCCGAACCTGATTAGGGATTTTATCTGGACATATGTTCTGACCAGCCCACTCACCAGCATCGGGACCCCAAGCAAGTAGTTACATGCAGACAGATGTTCGCTCACTGGGGCCGGGGCTTCTGCTTTGACTTTATTTCCAGTACAGAAAACAGTAAGTGGTCAAGACAGTCTTGTTGAATGGACACATGAAAGAAGCCCATTGGGTACACAGCAGCAAGGTCACATGACATTGTGTACTGAACACTACTTCTAAATAAAAATTATTAGACCAGGATGTCGTGGTGTGGAGGCGTGTCTCCCCTACGGGGCACAGAAGTGTTGGGAATAAGGCTGACTGTGTGTAACAGAACGGTGGCTTCCCCTGATCATCAGACAGGAACCTTAGTGCCTCCGCAACGCTCCCCGATCCAGGAAAAGACAGAAAACACTTTCAAAGGAGGGGCGACACTGTGACCCGAGACAACTGAATTAACTTTATTCTTTTCTAACTGCAGATTCAAGGTATACAACTGAACATTGCTATTTTTCTTATGAGACTTATAAATAAAAATACAAAAAATGTTCACTACAAAAAAATCTACTGTTAGTAGGATGTAAAAAATATTCTCTTTGCTATAGAAGGCACAAACTTCACTTAGTGACACATGGAGAGAGAAAAAAACCTGCAGCAGTAGATTCATTTTTTCTTTTTTCTTTTTTTTTCTTTTAAATCTTGTCAGAAACACTGAAGTTACAAAGAAACGCATCAATCTACACAAAACGAAGGCAGATGCGGAAAGCTGCAACCAGGACCGCACAACTTCGAGTGAACTGCTTCAGAGAACAGAAAGAAGTGGCAAGCACAACTTGGGGGGCCAGGGGAAAGGAGGGGGGACCCGGGAAGGGGCAGGGGAGCAGGAGGAGGGAGAAGAGAGGAGAGACAGCAGGAGGGAGGGGGAGAGGTAGGGGGAGGGAGGAGAGGGACCGACGAGTGATTTATACAAAAAAGTAACCAGTAAAATTGAAGAAACAAAATTGGGCAACCTCCTAAAATTAGGCTAAGAGGAGGTGCTGAGGTAGACATTAACTAGAACATTGATGAATTAAAAACACTATTCTGTAATACAGAGCAATCGGACTGGCACTTGTGCTGTCACGACATAAGACAAGCCACAAAAACGCAACGAAACCTAGTAATACCCAAACCAAAAGGCTTAGTTTTGCTTGGTCCAGCTGGGCCTCAGGGCCCCCAGTGCTATAACTTACATACACACACACATATATATATATATATATATATATATTTATCTTTATATATATGGGCGGATGGCATGGCGCACCACCACGGCTTCTTAACCTCACGAGGATCATGCATAACACTACGTGAACGAACACTATGATACACTCCGGGAGACCGGGACCCTGTCTGCAGAGTGGCTGCCCAGGACGTGGCAGCTGGCAGCTCTGGGGTCTGTGCCTCTCTCCCCCACTCCTTTCCTGACCCAGCCTCCTTGGGTTGTCCCGCCTTTGCTGCTACCTGGCGGCCCCACTGTGTATGGTGAGCCCGCATTTCTCCTCCTGTACTCTCCGGGTAAGTGCCACCATTCCAGCCACCCAGGACAAGGTCCAGGAAGGAGGCGGCAAGACAGGAGAGCAGAAGGAGCAATAAAACAGGCCTAGGAAAACCGAGCCAAGGGATCTCGTCTTTTGGCTCTTCTGTCTCACATCCCCCCACCTCTATTTTCACCCTAGTTCAGCTTGCCAGGGAACAGGTCCCACAGCTCCCGCTAAGGGGGTGCTCTCGGGGTCCTCCTCCCAAAGACATGTACCCATACATAGCGTTCAGAAAGGTACCATACACTTGTGAAAAAATGCAGCAGGTTTTTTGTCTTTTTTTTTTCTCAACATGGAAAAACTGTTCAGGCACAAGGATTAACAAGCCCGTGTTGCACCCCTGGATTGTACTGAATCACTGGGTCCCCCAGTTTCCCGCCCCGCCCCTACACCCCAGATCTGCCTTCCTCACGTTTGTGGCCTCCTCCAAAGCAGCCCAAAGCAGCAATGATATTTACTATTTATATCTCTCTCTCTTGCTATATATATCTCTCTATATATATATTTGTCTATCCTATATACACATAGGATTTTTATGCTTTGAATGAGCAAAGGAGTAAACAGCGAAGGAGCATGAGCGAGGGATAAACATCACCAAAAACATGAGGGGACACACATGTAGGAGCCTGGCACGGAAAAGGGACTCTCCAGACTGGAGCAGGGTCACTGTTCCGGATAAGGCAGTCGCAGGCTGGGACTTTGCAGGACCACAGCTAAAGGCAGCATGGTGGAAGGAAGGGCCGATGGCAAATGGAGAGGGGAGTAAACACTCCAGGCTCATCTGGCAAGGGGGCGCCTCCACATGCCCAGTCTCCCCACGCCTGTGCTCCAAGATGGCCTCCTGTCCTGCCCACGCTGGCCCAGAAGGCCTTGGCGACTGGAGAACAGTTTTGCCTTTTGGGGCTGGAAGGTGGAGACGAGGTATAGGGGGCTCCTTTGGGGTATCTGGGGTCTCGCAAGCAACACAGCACAGACTAAGGTGCCCCTTTCTGGTCTCCCTCCAGAGCTGCCCAAACCTCCTCCTAGCATTTGTAGAGCCCTCCTGGCCCACCGCAGATGGTGGGTTAGTACCATCCAATGCTGCAACACCACGTTACAAAAGACCTTGTGATTTAACGCACAACCACACGCACAGAGCACACGCACACACGTACAAAGGGAAAATTTGTTATTGGTTGTGACGGTGGTGAATTTTTTTTTCTTTTTTCTTTTTCTTTCTTTTTTTTTTTTTTTCCTATTCACATTACAAAAGGAAACGGCAAGGTCCTGTGGAACTGACAAAAGAACTAACAAATATTACAAAAATATTACAATTTGCAAAGGTTAGCTTAGCCCTCTCAGCTTTAGGGGACCAGGCTGAGTGGGAAGGGTGGGGGAGCTAGAGGCCAGCTAATTCTATGGAATAGTTTGATTATTTTTTTCCCTTTCCCCATCAATGCTGAACAACATTTTGCTGTCAACAATACTGTTTTCTGGGATTTCAGAACCCCTGAGGGCCAGAGAGTCCCCCTCCTGCCCAGACTAGGGGAGGAAGGCATAGTGCATCATGCTTTCTTACAGATGGCCCCTCCCCCGAAGAGTTTTCTCTTTCACATTATGAACACGATAACTGCTCTAATCACGAATTTCAAGTTTAACTCCTTTTTCCTTTCCAAAGCACGAAGTCATTATTACAGTTGCAAAACACCATCCTCCGGACCTTATCACCCCTAGCCCCCAGTCTAGAGACACAGCAACCCAATCCACGTCCCCCTAACACATACTTTTAAGGCCTTCAGATTTGGTGGACGAGATTGAAGGGGAGGGCAGGAGGGATGGGGCCAGGGGACAGGAGGGTGGTTACAGCAGCTTCCACCCCTTCGACTTCCCGATGTCCCTCACAACCTTCTCCCCCAAACTGCTTCCCTAAACCACTTCTTAGAAACCTAGGATCACAACACAGCCACAACTTTCTGAGAGAGAGAAAGGAAAGGAAAACAATAACTCTTAGACATAAAGCATGAGATGAAACACAGCCCATCCCAAAGCAAACACGAGTATTGCAAATGTGCTTTCCAAATATCGAGGGGGTGGGATTGGGAAAAGAGGGGAGCAGAGCAGCAGAGGGGAGGCAAGAGCGGAACAGAAGAACGAGTGGACAAACGTAAGAGGTAGCTTGTAGAAAATTGACACTCACCCCAACACAATGAAACCAAAGCTGGATCACCCTGACCAGCCATGAAATACACTGATTTTGGCAAGGACTTTGCACAGAGGTGGCACCCCAAGGTCTGTGAAGCGCTTCGGCCCTGACTGAGCCGCAAGTTGTAAGCATGGTGGGTGCTTTGAGAGTGTTTCAGGCTGAGCTGATGCTGAGCTCAGACGGTCTGGGCCCCAGAAAGAATCCACAGTGACTCCTCAGGACACCGAGTCACCCTCTGCCCCCTGCCACCCCCTCCCCCGCCCCCTGCTCCCTTGCCCCTTGGCCTCCCACCCTGAGTATGGCGCCCCTTCTGCTGGCTCCTTCCAGCTGGAAGGCTGGTGACCAGGGTGAGAGGAGGGCATTGGCCAACTCAAGTTCAAAGCCAGTTATTAATTTATACAAGAAACAAAAGAACACCCTTCTCATTCCTCCAACCCTCTACCCAAAACAAACAAACAAACAAAAAAGATACAGGGTTAAAAAGCTCATGAGGTCACAAAAAAACTGAGGTAATTCAAGTACAATGTGCTAACAGAGGACACAGAAAAGAAGCAAAACATACACAAAGCCAAAGCGCTTTCAGCTTCTCCTCCTCTTCCTCCTCCTCTCCCTCCACCTCCTCCTCCTCTTTCTCTGCCCTGCAGACTGGAGGGCAGGTGAGCAGCAATTCTGTGCTGCTGTCTGGCTGGGATTCCTGCTGGGCTCACTGCGTCTGGGGTCTCCAGGCCCTTCACTGGGTGTCCCCAGGATGACTGTGACTTCCTCCCCAGCCAGCTCCCCCAACCTGGGCTGAGCGTTTCTTCCCTGCTCTAAATGTAGGCCTTCTCCAGAAGGGCAGCCCTAGCTTTCCCTTGGACACTGAGCCCCCTGGTGGATTTCCCCCCTTTCACAGGTTCCTTCCCTAGGGACTGACACAGGGTTGTAGGGGTGTGCTTGTCTGGCTAGAGGGATATAACTTATGTAACTGTTACATTTTTCCATTTTGGAAGCAAAGATAGCTCAGCAGGACTCTTGCTTAAGGTGGGGCTTGGCCCAGGTGGGCATGTAATGTATTTTGCTCTGTGTTCTCAGAAGCTAAGGGGAAGACGGAGCTCTAGAGTGGGCAGTAGCTTTCCCACAAGGAAGCAGAGGAGGAAGGAAATACCACTCAGGTCCCTTAGGGGCCAGGTGCTCCAAGGCCCTCAGGACAGTCGCCAAAGGAGCTGGGGACATAAGAGCTAAGACTCTGTTGAGGGACACCCAGGTAGGACAGGGTGGAGGAAAGAACAGATGAAGCAAGTGGTGGCCAGAGAGCCCTTCCCCTCCCAAGCTTCCTCTAGCAAATCAGAGCTGCCATTGTGAGCATCAGCCAGGACCTCCACACCATCTGCAGCCCCCTCTCTGCTTCCCTCCCTCCCTCTTCTGGGGAGACCGCAGGAGGGCGGGAGGACAGGCGGAGAAGGAGAATATGGCTCTGACCAGAGGCTCCCTCGCTCACTTCCTGGCCTCCATTTCTAGACACAGATGGAGGGTCTGGATAGAGGGAGGAGAAAAATATGCCACCATGGAAGTGAACAAAACCACCCCTACCCACCCATAAAATTCAAGCAAGCCTCCAGCCTTCGTGGAGGGCAGAGGCCCCCAGGGAAAGGACAGTGGCTTGGCCTCCAGGTCAGCTGGAGCCCCAGAGAGAATCCATTGTCAAATAACTATTGGGTTTCCTTCTCTCATTTCCTCTTTCTTTTTTTATCTTTTTATCTTTTTTTTTCTTTGCACAGTCCTCCCTCAACTTCATCTCACTCTAGCTCATCTTTCCTGGCTCTCGTGGCCGCTCCGCCATGTGGCCTCCTTCACACGTAGCACAGGTAGAGGTACGTCTTCTCTATCCTCCAGTCAGGCGGGATCTCCTCGGGCTTGTGGCCCTTCATATGCTTCTGCATGGAGGAGAGGCTGGGGCAGTACTCCGTGCAGATGGTGCACTGGTAGGGCGAGGCGCCGTTGTGCGTTCTCAGGTGCTTAATCATGGCGGAGTAGTCCCGAGAGCGCTGGTGGCAGAGCTTGCACTCAAAGGGCTTCTCACCTGGAGCACAGGGACAGAGCAGGAGAAGTAAAGACAAAGGAAGAGGAGCTCGCGGCCTGGGGCCACCTTTGGGCACATGAGAGAAACTCGTCCTCTCCAATAGGACTTCGAGATGATCTTCACACTATCCAGCATGGCAGCGACCAGCCACATGCCACCCTGGCTGTGGTTAATGTAACAGAGATAAATGTTCTTTGCTGTCTATCACTATGCTGAACGTGAACAGCCACACGTGCCTAGTGCCTACACCAACGTGCAGCCTAACAGTAGCCCCTTGCCTCACTATTCTTAATTTTCTCAAAGCCCATGGCTCTTCCTTTTGTTGAAGGTCTCATTATGTAGTTCAGGCTGGCTTCCAAACTCATGGTGATCCTCTTGCCTTTGCCTCCCAAGTGCTGGGACTACCGATGTGAGACACCACCATGCCCAGATCTTCCTTTCTAATGACAGAAATAAATGTCTCAAAAGGGGACACTGGGGCCCTGCAGTCTTTGGGCATGGCTCCTCACTCAGTTCACCCAGCAGGAGCAGGACAGCAGATAGCCCTTCCCAGGCTCCAGATGTTAAGGATCGGGGTGAGGGGGGGACACATAGGGGCTCCAATCAGTCCCTCAGACAACTCTACTGTAAAGTGCTGAGAATCTGTGCTGGCCCTTGCCTTCCCTTCAAGGGGAAGAACAGAGGATTCAGCCAGACCCCAGCCTGGTACCCTACCCCAACATCCCCTCCACCGGAGTCCCCAGCAGCTGAGCAGAGGATGTAAGGGAACCTTGTTTCGATACAGTAATTAACTGGCCAGCCATCTCACTATCAATACTCCTCGTGCAGAGGCCCCAGCAAATAATGAAGTAATGAACAGCCAAAGTGATCTAACTATCGACCAGCTATTTACAATAGTCACTGCCAATGCATTTAATGATCCACTGGCCAGGTCACATTCCCAACAAGGGGCCAAGGAAACCCCAGGGCTCTGGGAAATCCTCTGGGTCACCGGAGTTGTCAGCACTTAGCACCCCCCTCTCCCTGTGGCCCCAACCTAGAGGAATGAACACATCTCTGACAGCACACATCTCTGCTCGCCTCTCCCCTCTCCACATCATCTCTCCCATGGCAGCACCCTGTCCCCTAAGCCAGCCGTCCTCTCTTCCCCTTCTTCTAGACAGGACAGCTGTCTCCCCTGATCAGAGAGGGCTTCGTAGTGTGCCAGGTTGTGCCTCTCAGAACCTCCACTCCCCCTACTGGTGCCTGCTGGCTCCCCACAAAGCCCTGATCAGTAGCATTTGCCTGCTACTCTGTTGTGAATACAGTGCTTCCTCCACAAGCATGAAGATGTTGAACTTGAAACTGCAAGGGAGGGGGAGGCTTTCACAAGCAAGTACATGACAACCCTAGGACTTCACGGTCCCCATGGCAGGAATTCCTGAAAGTCTGGACCACTTCTACTTGTCTGTCCTCAGGCCCCAGGGAAAACAGCTGCTCATATTTCTTTTAGGTAGAAAGGAATGTCAAGGCACTTTGAAATGGCAAAACATTCTATATATCAAGGGATTATTAAATACATCTGCTCTTCTAATCTCAGAGCTCAATTTGATCTACCATCACAATTTGCCAACCCTATCATAACCTAATTTGAGGCACTCCAATTCTTACTCTGACCCTCCAGCAACAAAAAAACACCCTGATCTTCACTTCTAGCTAATTTAACCCTAAATCAGAACTCATAAATAAGACCTCACCTTGCCTGTCAGCCCTGACATTGATGTGGCTGCCTCAGGGGCTGACCTGAGCCCCTGGTAAGGCGTGCTGTGATCGATTGGTCTTGTCTGCCATGGCCTCATGGAGGTAGGGAATGACACACAGGCCTCACCGCACCTCTTCTCCCTGGTTCAGCCTTGGA
Organism: Petromus typicus; assembly: GCA_004026965.1. Lineage (NCBI taxonomy): Eukaryota > Metazoa > Chordata > Mammalia > Rodentia > Petromuridae > Petromus > Petromus typicus. Next base: position 51,698 of record PVIR01004197.1, on the reverse strand, counting down.
CCATCCTGACTCGGGTTCTCCGAGGAACTTCTGCTCCCCAGCCCACCTCGGTCCCTCCCTGGCCCTCAGTACCTGTGTGCACCCTATAGTGCGTCTCCAGCTGGTGCTTGAGGCTGAACTTCTTGCCACAGCCGTTGCACTCGTAGGGTTTCTCCCCAGTGTGGATGCGTTTGTGGCTCTTGAGTGTGCTCTCATCGCGGAAGCAACTGCCACAGAACTCACACTCATACGGGTGGTCACCTGTAGAAACAAGGGGTTGGGTCAGGCCCTGGCTGTGCACTGCCCCCTTCTCTGATCACATGTTCTCCTCTCCCTTACATCAGGCAAGCAATTTGGGGAACTTTTCACTGTTCTCTAAGTACTTTCTGGCCTTTCCTCCTACACTAGTGAACTCCTAGTCATCCTTCAAAGCCCAGCTCACCCTTGCTTGGAAGACCCCCTTTAAGAGAAGCAGCATCTAGCATTTTATTGTTTTATTAATAGTGCAATTTTTATGGAACATTTCCATTAAGTGGCCTACGTTTGCTGAATGCTTGCTATGATGCTAAGAACAATACATGGACCATATCATATGATCGTGACAACTATTTTAAAGAAAGGTCTAATTCTCACTTTACAGATGAGAAAAGTGAGTTACTTAGAGATGCTGAGCCCTCATCCTCAGGGTCACAGGTAGAAGCTGCACTGCCATCAGGCTGTGGAGTGGTTCCTAAGTCTGGATGCGAGGTACTTCTCAGACTACTGACTGACAGGGACACTGTGTCTCCTCTAAATGGAAGTGCCCCAGGGTCCAAGGTAAGCCCCGTGCAGCCCTGTAGCCAAGCAGTACAGCCAAGCATACAGCCCAGAAATGACCCAAACAGACTCTCAGGAAAGGCTGAGTATATAAAAATTGGGAAAACTATTTGTGTTCACTCTGGAATCTCTGCCTATGCTGGACATTCCTCTTTGTGGTAACAACAGAGTTCCATTCCTGTGATTAGGCTGTTAAATGAATTGGTCACTAGATGAGGAATTTTATATAATGTGTATGCTATGATATTCAGAACAAAAAAATAGTCAAGGGAAACTCCAACTTGATGACTTTGCTTTTATTTGCATAACTCTAACACTGCAATACTATAACAAAATTTGGTACTGCACTACAGAGTGCATCAGCAAAAATTACAGTATTGTATAAATAAGGTATAATATGCAAAAAAAAAAAAAAAAAAAGGATGGGTCACAAGTCCAAACAGTAGGTCCTAAGTCTCAACAGTTATTAAACAGTTATTGGAGGTGGTCAATACCCTCCTCTACGGCGATCCCCCTCTGACATCCCCGAGGGTGAGAGGCAGGGGTGTGCATTACGTTCCCAAAATGGGGTTTCGGGGATGTGAGGTAAGGACTTCAACTACTTATTTATTACAGGAGTGAAGGCGAAGACAATAAAGATAGATTGATCACCCCAGACTTTGTTCATGAATATTTAAATATCGCTGATTCGTCTTGTCACTGTAATTACAATTTCTCCGGGCTGCGTCTCCAACAACCACAGTTTATGGTAAAGAATGGCCCACTGTATTTCACTTGTCCCTCTGCAGATGTGCGGGGCTGCCAACCGTGTAATGTCCTCTGCATTTCATACATTTTCTTCAGCTGCTGAAGGTTTAAGTCATCCACAATGACCTACGTTTTTTCATTATCCCCATGTCAAACTGCGCTCGTGCCTGGGCATAAATTGTCCTCCTCCTTATAGACTCGCATGCCTATGCCTTCACTTCCTCTTTAAAATGATATTTTACTCTCTCCTCTCTCTCCTCTCCGCAGGCCGCTAACCAAACCTCCCCTCCTCGTGGATGGAGCCCCCATCCCCGCATAAATCCTCATCTCTTCTGATGGCTCCAGAGGGTTTTTGAGGCTGTGTGGGGGGAGGATGCTGGGTCTGTGCACTGGCTCAGGGGTAGAAGGTCTGTAAGATGCATGGAGGCCATGGAGGAAGCAGCTCCACTGAAGAAGCTCCGAGAGCTGGGCCTTCTCGGTCTAGTTCACACAGACCTGTGGGCACTGCCTGGCTGGCACAGAAGCGCCGCTGGCAGCTAAGTCCCCACACAGATGTGGCCATGGACTGAGTCCTGGAGTACCCCTGTCTTCCTGTTGCCACGACACCCAGACTGCCCACTCCGCAGCCCAGCCTTGTGGAATCCAAGGGGGAGGAAGGCTCATGCAAAGCTGGCACTGACTGCTGCCTGCGGAAGAGGGTGAGGGTACGCCTGGGCGCCCCCACTCTCCCTCTGTGTCTGCACACGTGGTCCGTCTGGTCTGACATCCAACTCCCCCTCCTTACCAAATCGGCAACGATTACGACTTTAATCAAAGATTCAGTATCCTCATTAAGATATAAATAAATAAATAAATAAATAAAGCAAGGGGCACAGGAGACTTCAGCCAGAGCTGGTAATTAAAACGTACATCGGCAGCCACCCAGCCCGGGGCTGGGGAGGGGAGGCAGCTGCCTGTGTGTGCCTTTCACCTCCAGAGGGGGCTCTACGAGTTTAAAAAACATCAGAGGGGTCTGTTTGATCAGATTTTTATGAATTTCATTATGAAGTGAATCACATGTTAAATGAGCTTAAACAGCAACTCTCTTGACTCTGCTCAAGGAAAGGAATAAAAAGAACTTAGGGCGAAAAAACAAAGCAAGCCCCAACACATAGGTGCACACATACACACCCAGATCTTGCAACCCATCGAGCACCCAGCCCACAACCCTCACCCGATGTGTTAATCACGTCAGTGTGGCCATAATGTACACAAAACTGGCGGCAGGACTCAAAATCCAATTTGTGGTATGTTGATTAACTCTGCAGACTTGTTAATGAGCTTGACATTAAGTACAGGACAAACGAGACTAATTAGAGCCCCTCTGGCCTGCCCACTGCACCTGTGACCCCCTCCCCAGTCTGCCATTACCTGGCTTCCTGGGCCCCAGCGAAGCGCAGTGACATTCCCCTCACCCAGCCTCAGTCCCTGGGTTCCTCGGGCCCCTCCCTGCGGCGCAGCTGAGAGTTTATTATATGATGAGCTATGTGAATCAGGGATCCATCAATGCCAAGAGCACGGCTGGACTAACCCACCAAACACAGCTGCCGATGCTAAACACTCAGCCCCAGCAGCAAATGGGCCAAGAACAACAGAATATTAATGAGGCATTGTGCAGAGGGTGTGCAGAGCCTGTGTGTGGCTGGCGTGAAAATGGATGGGCATTTGTGCGTGTGCATGTGTGTGTGTGTGTGTGCACGTGTGCACACAGGCTGCACACATGTTCTGTGATTCCTGCAAGCAAGGGTTTCTCCCACACTGTCCCTGCCCATCAGTATGAACTAGGATTGACAAAGGACAAAACAGGATTAACATTTGGGTATCTGAGCTCCTAGAAGGTGGCACAGGCAAAGCAGGGGCACCCTGAGTGGCTTGGCAGGGCTGGAATCTCTCTTGTCACAGGAAGCCAAGTGATTTGATCCATAGCATGTTCAGATTCTGAGGAGGACACCAGCAGGTAGGTGCACACACCTGCAGGGGGGACGCAGTCACTATAGAGACAGTTCTTGTCCTCGTCCCTTCTCTTGCTGGACTCTACATTCTGAGCAAATCTGGTGATGTGAAGGCTCCTTGGAACAGAAGCATTCAGCAGCGAGGGCCCCAGTAAGCTCCTTGGTGAATACGCCACTGCTGATAAGACAGGCCAGCATAGTCTATGACAGCAAAGCCTTTCCTCACTCAGCAGAGCCTGTCACCATGTAAAACCTGGTCTCATACTTAACCCCTCAGCTGTGATAAAATTCTCAAGAATGACAAAGAGAAACCAGGTATGGTAGCGCATGCCTGTAATCTCAGCACTTGGGAAATGGAGGCAGGAGGATTGCCATGAGTTCAAAGTCAGCCTGAACCACATAGTAAAATCCTATCTTTAAAAAAAAAAGAGAGAGGCCGGAGATTTAGCTCAGTGGTTCCAGCGCCTGTCTTGCAAGTGCAAGGACCCGGGTTTGATTCCCTGGTAACAAGACACAGTACTGGGTGTGGAGACTCACCCCAGCAGCAACCAGTACCACATATCACAGTGCTGGGCGTGGTGGCTCACGCCTGTAATCCCAGCACTCGGGAGGCAGAGGCAGAAGGATTGCTGTAAGGTGAGTTTGAAGCCAAGCTCAGGGCCAGCCTGAACTACAAAGCGAGACCCTGTCTCAAAAAAAAAAAAAAAGAGAGAGATAGAAAAAGAAGTGTGTGTGTGTGTGTGTGTGTGTGTGTGTGTGTGTGTGTGTGTGTGTGTAGGTGGGGTCTTGTCACCCCTGTATAAGGCACGTGGAACTTTTATACCCTGTCAACAGACATGAGCATCACCTCACTGCATACAGACACCTGAGCCCACACCTCTCCAACAAAGGACATAACACACATGCAGATGGAGAAATGGCCATTGCTCTACCCATGTACAGTCAGCCAAGATCTCATGTTGGAAAAGAAGGAATTTAGGTCATCAGGGGAAGACCAAGGACTGCTCAAGAACTCAAATGTCTTTTGGACCTCAGACACCAACTGTCCCACCTCAAAACCCAGATACTAGTGGCAATGATGTGCCAGGACATGGGCACAGGGCCAGCCTCCCTGTTTCATACCCTCTGTCACCCCATCCTGGGGAACTGGCAGTGCAGGGAGATCTCATGGTTTACTGTTTGAATATCCTCACTGGCTTCTCTAAATAATGCTGAATCCAAAGTAGAGAACTTCTGCTATTGTGGAGAAAAAAGGGTGACTTGTTTATATAGCCTGCCGCGCTGTGGGCTGACTGCTGGAGTGTGTCTGTGAACTCCATGCAGTGGGAATGGGGGTGCCTATGGTGGAAAGAGTCAGAGACCCAGCATTTCCTTTGTTTTCCAAATGCATTTCAGCTCTGTCTGTGTCAGAACTCCTTAGGAGCACGTACTAACAGTGCTAACTTTGCATCCCACCCCCCACCCAATGCACTGAGGTTTCTGAACAAGGAACTCAGGAGTCTGTGTAAAAAAAGAGCATTTTCTGTTCTGTGCGGAGCATGGAAAGATTGAGAACCTGCAATCTACTGTATGGGATGGAGAAAAGAACTGTAAACATCTCCCTGCATTTGTGCAAATCTCATGTGCCCCCACTTTCATGTCTCCAAAAATAAATCTAGATAAGGGATCCCAGAGACCCAGACCTACCAGTGGCCTGGACTGGCCTACCTGTGTGTGAGCGCAGGTGACGCTTGAGGGCAGTGTGGCTGGGGAAGGTGCGGTTGCACTCGCTGCAGATGTAGCTGCGCACACCTGCGTGGACCTCCATGTGCTGCTGGAGTGCACTCTGTGCCTGGAAGCGCTTTCCACACAGCAGGCAGAACACAGCCATGTCCGTGCCTGCTGGAGACAACAGAGAGAGAGAGAGAGAGCACGCTTAGGAGGAGAGGGGCTCACGGTGATTCTTTACCCATCTGACCTAAAGTGGACAAACGGTGATCCCGAGGGTGAATCAAAGGCAGACGAGGCCACGCAGCGTTGACTGTTGCTCCGAGGGCCAAAATCGACAGGCATCCTAAGGACCAGTGGGAGAAAGCCAGGTGTCAATCACATGCACAGCAACAGCAAGTGTAAATTCGCAAGTGTCAGGTGCTGTGTAGAAGACAGAGGAACAAGGGAAGAATCAGAAGGACTTTCCAGAAATCCTGGGGTAGCAGTGGGGAAGAATAGCAGGCTCTGCAAGGACCAAGACTAACAAAGGTCAGAATGTAATAATAATAAAACTAATTCAAAACAGTAACTTCCAAAGGTTGTCTCTATCATCCTCACCTTTCAGTTGAGGAAACTGAGGCAAAAACAAATGGAGTAACTTGTCCAAACCTCCATGGAGTTCATTAATCTCTCTGGAATTCATACGAGGCAGAATGAATTTGAATCCTTTTCTAAGATAGCTTTGTGTCCTATTCTTTTAATCACTTCTGCAGTCATTAAAGGATGAAATGTGAGTCCATTCATTCAACAAATATTGTGACAGTTTCCAGAAGTAGGACCATGGCTCTGGCAATGTAATGAGAGAAGAGCACACAATGCCCTGCCCAATTACAGATGTTACATTAGGCCAATGGAGAGAGCACTTTTTGAGGATGGGATATTACCTGTGCTACTTAGAGTTGGAAGGAAACTTGCTGGGTCAGAAAATTGGACAAAAGACCATCCTGGATGGGAAAGCAGGGAAGCTAAAGAGAGAAGCAGGAGCTGGACTGCATGGGACCCTAAATACCATGGTTAGGGTGCCATGCTAGGACCCAACGCAGTTGTCAGAGGATTTCCAGCTAGTGAGTGACATGATGTTTTCATTTCATTCTGTCTGTCATTCTCTGTGCTCAACAGTACCCCAGTGGCACAGGACCCTGTAGAGACAGGTTGGGTTTTCTGCTTATTATGAACTTCTTCTTGATGCTGCTCTGAAGCCACAGCTTTTCTGGCTACAGGACCATAGAGAAATATCTAACTCCATTTCTGGGTATCAATGGTAGCTCACTGTCCACCATTTTGAATTTCGGTTCCTAAAGTACATCAGCGCCCCCTGCTTGTCTCTAGTGGAATCTGGAGGACAACATCTGTGCTCAACCCCATAATGCCATCCCCTCTGTGAGGCACACAGGTGGAAAAGGGGATGCCTGTCATCCCAGGCCAGACTAGAAGGAGGACCACTGCTTTGGCTGATAGAAGCCATGGAATGCTTGGTGTGGAGTCAAGGAACCTCTGATTCCAGATGAGGAGTAAGAGAAGGGACAGCATGAAGAGTCCTGCTTACTTTGTGGCCCTGCAATAGAGACAGCCAATGAGAAATGTAGTTCTTGTCATCGCAGGCCATTCACGGCTGGGTGGGAAGGCTAGTGGGAAGGTAGGAACCAACTCTCTCACCCTTCACTCTCCCACCTCTCATAGCCCTTCCTTTTGCGGACTCTGAAGTCAAGATGCCCCCAGCCAGCTCCATCCTGCAGCCATGTTCCATCAAGGCGGCAGCCAAGAAGGCAGAGCAGGGGCATGAGGATACAGGAATATGAGCCGGGCCTTGATTTCACTCCAGCTCTTGAAAAAGCAGAAAAGAAGAACTACAGGTAGTGCAGTATGGGCATTATGTTGTCATCACATAACATCACACAACTTCCACCACTATAAGACAAGCATTCTTCATCCACTTGCCAAACATGGAGAAACAGAGATTAAATAACCAGCCTCAGGGCAGAAAGTAAGAAAGGTAGAGTTGGGATCTGTCTGCTTGGTCTGCTGATGTTAGAAACCATGGGGCTGTGCCCAGTTTAACCTCTGGGCTGGCCACTCATCTGTCTGGGCTTTCCCTATAACAGATGTCTGATGACAGTAAGAAGCAAGTGCCAATACACCCAGGGCTGGGAAAGGCAAACATGAAGCTGGTCACAAGCCACAGCTTTTGCAAGTCTCCCAACAGGTTTGCAACCCCAGAGGAGTCAGCAAGATCACTGGGAAGTATCATTTGGGGAGCTGAGCTCCACCTGACAGAAGGGACGTGTGGAAGAAAGGAAATCTTGCCAGAAGAGAAGCAGCGAGCCCCTTGATGTCCAGTCCTGCCTCGTTAATGTACATAAGAGCAGTCTTTCCGCAGAATGTCCTGTGATACAGCAAGCCTGCTGCTTCAGCCTGAGAGTTACCAGCATGAGTGTCCTCTCCACCCTTAGCCCCCATTCCACACAAACTCCTAATTAGGTCAGGTGTTCAAGCAGCTGCCTTCGATCAGCAAGAGGCAGCAGGCTTCCTGGGCAAGCCATGACTTTCAAGAGGCAAGCTTCTCCCAGGCCTCCTCCAAGACGCCACCACCACTAGATGCAAGCAAAGGGATCTGGGCACCCCAGAAGGACACCCCAAGCCCCTAAACCCAGGCCCAGGGGTGATCTGGGGTTGGGACCACCCTGCAGTGGCAAATGACGATGCTGCAGCATTCTGCCTCCTTTACTCTACCCAAGTCCCCTAGAAGTTGCCCCTTGTTATTGTCCCTTGCTCTCAAAATAGCCTGAAACCATATTTCTTCCCATTTAGCTAACATACTGGCCCACTATCAACTGTGGGCACTATTCTAGGTGAGCAGGGAGAGGCTGAGATTGAGAAGGGAAATCAAGTCTCAAACAAGGGAAGACACTGGTCAGTCAACAATCATCCAAAAGATAGAAAAGTTGACTCAAGTGGGCTTCACAGGAGCTTCTGAGTCAGCCTTTGAGAATGGAGGACATCTGGGGAGCCAAGGATTGGAGGTGGAGTACCACAGTCAGGCTAGAGAAACACTTCAAGGAAATTTCAGAGCAGGTGGTACAGCAGGCTGGTTGTAATGGGGGTCAGATCACTGATGACTATATGTACCAATGGGACTGTGGAGATGTCATTCTAAAGGCAATTGGGGACAGAGAAGGACGAAGGGTGGCCACTGTCAAGGCTTGTGGCTTCCCCAGTGTGCACACTGAAATCCTGACATGATGGTATTAGAAGGTGAAGCTTATAGGTGTTCCATTATGAGGGCACCAGCTCCCAAGAATGGGATTAGTGCTTTTAAACAAAGAACCTCAGAGAGCTCGCTAGTGCCTTCTATCATATGAAGACACAGCAAGACGTCATGAGTCTATAAGAAGGAAGAAGGACCTCACCAGAACTCAGCCATCTGGCACCCTGATCTCAGACTGCCTAAGACCCAGGACCACGATAAACAAATTCCCATCTTTCTAAATCTCCCAAGTCTATAGCACTGTGCTACAGCAGCCCAAACAGAGCACAAGGAGTGCAAGCCTGCTACAGCCTGCACCAAGGAAGATGCCTTGACCCCCAGCAAGGAACCGACAGCAGATGCAGGTAGTCAGAAGCAGGGAGCTGATGGTCCCTGTGCTGCCGCAGGAAGAATGCAGGGACCAAACATGGGAACAGGGCTTTGAGGATAGGGAAGGTGGAAAATGAAATCCGGGGAGATGTCACAACAGAATTGGGGCCTGGGCTCCAAGCAAAGGGCAGTACCCACAGCGTCCCAGATGACCAGCATTACAATACTTTGTCAGTGGGTTTACATGACCAGGGAATTCCATGTTGTTCCTCCTGTGGTCTTTCCCCCCAATCCAGGACATCACACAAGGCACAGGAGCGCTCCCCAGCCACTTTGCCACCACCTGGGGCTTAGGGAGAAGAGAAACATTCAGAAGGCTTGTGTCCACTTTCCTATTCTTATGCTTGGAGACCAACAGTCTTGATGATCGAAAAGTATTTGTTCAAAAAGAAAAACAGAGGAGGGTGGAGGGAAAGAGGATGAGGTAGAAGAAAAGCCATTGGTGAATGCGAGTTAAAAATCTAGACGCAATTTGAGTTGTTAAACAGTTTGCTGCCATTTCTGCCGAGCTGATTGTTCGCATGTATGATGAGTCAGGGCAGATTCTATTACACTGGGAGATTAAGCAAATAAATGCTAGCTTTTGGAAACACATTAAAATGTGGGACTATGGAAATAAAATTATCTAGAAAATTGTATTAGCAATTCATTAGCCTTAGTGAGACACGCAGCGGGGCAAAGGGGCCCGGAGCGTTACAGCGCTCTGCTCCTTTCAGCGATCAAGTTCATCCTCTGGCGTGGAGAGCTGCAGGGCTGGGCCCATTGGGGAGGGGATGGAGCTGGCCTTCAGCCTCCTATGCTCAGCAAGACACAGGAGAGGAAATGGAACACACGTCTGGCTCTGGTACTTTACTTGCTTTAGGACCCTGGGCAAGACACTTGCCATATTGCTTATAGTTGGTGGGAACATCAAATGAAACACCCACACGAAGAGGTTTCCCACGATTAAGTGGTCATAGAGCCCATGTGACCCCAAATGGTGACTTTGTCTGAACTGGGAAATCAAATCTCCTCCTCTGCATCTACACAGATCCTCATGTTTGGCCAGTAAAGAGAAGGATAGATTTCAGTCCCACTTTCCCCTCAGGTGGGCAACCCTCGTACAGTAAAGAACCTGGATCATGAATCATAGCAGCCCTGTACAATATACAAGCTTCACTTGTTTTACTGACTCTGGGCTTTTTCTTCCAGGAAACGGACCCAAGCAAAGACATTTTGCTCGGTTGAGTTATACCATTTAGGATGTGGTCCAAGGACATCATCTTCCTCTGAGCTCTCACTGTTACAGCACATAAAAATCTTTGTTGCATTCATTTTTTACATTCAGCTCTATCTATAAGATGGTAGAAAAAAAGTAGGAACAATTCTAACCAACTTTATATTCCCAACACACATAGCAAGGGCCTGATCCAAAGTGGGCACTGAACAACAGCATGCTGTGCTGATGGATAAATAAGAGGCACAGGACGATCACCACAGATGAGGAAGGGGTGTGAGAAGAGTCACGGTGTAGACAGATAGCTCGGGCTGGGAAAGCGCAGGCAACATCTGCAAATGAGATCATTAGCAACTGCTTCGAACAAGACTTTCCTTGGAAATTAGTAATACAAAGTGATATACAGACAGCTTTACGGTGGTCTGGACAGGATTCACACCACATCTGAGTTCTGTTGTTCAGAGGTGAAGACCCTGATCACTGAAGAACCAGTTTTACCACATGATGCAATGAAACAGTTTGAAGACCCTACTTCTGGCCCAGAGTTGCAGCTCTTCGTGACTTAGTCATCCCAGGACAGGTAGCTGCTGGCCTCGTTGCAGTGTGGATCTGGAATGTTTCCCAAAGGACTGTGTGTTAAATGCTGCGTCCCCAGGATGGTACTACTAGGAGGTGGTGGTAACTTTGAGAGGCGGGGACTCTGGGGAGGCTTTTCGGTTATTGAGGATATGCCCTTGAAGGGGATAATGAAGCCCTAACTTCTTCTATCTTGCATCTCCTGGCCACGACATGAGCAGCTTTGCTCCCCCATGCACACCCACCATGAGGTGCTGCTTTACCACAAGGTCAAAAGCAACAAAGCCAACAGAAAATGGGCTGGAAACTTGGCACCTTAAGTCAAAATATAACCGGATTATTTTAGGTGTTTGTTACAGTAATAGAAAGCTGACTAGCATAGTCCTTGACCTCAGTTTCTTTATTGAGGACAAAGTATTCAGAACAAAATTGCTTTGCAACATTAGCTTTACAGTTCTATGGATGAGGCAAATGATAAATTTTTTTGAGTAACAGCCTTCAAGACACATGTACATACAAATACATTACTCTCTTATCAACCTGTAAATTTTAACATACAAAATCAGAAATGAATTGACTAGTTCAAGGAACCAGAGCATCCTCTCCCAGGCTATTTGCCCAAAGGCAATGTGAACTAGGAAGAGAGAATGGGTGAGGCAAGGGCGGACCTGAAAGTGGTGCTAGGTGACGTGAACAGGATAGGCGCATATTTCTGCTACTGGCTTAAATCAGTCCTGTTAAAGGAGACTGTGATACCACTGAGCCCACGGACAGAACAGTTTGGGACATATGTCATGTACAACTCAGAGACTCCCTATTTAAAACAAGTTTAATTTTAGCAAAAGATGTGAGCAAGCCCGGCCAGGCTGGAATAGAAGGCAGGAGCCGAGACACAGATCTAGGTGTGTTCATTTTGCCCAGGTGATGACGGGGTCTGAAATTATGAGACCCAAAACCCCTCATGTTTACACCTGTGCCGTTTCCATACCAATTAGCTCTTTAATAGAAAGGAACGAGCAGGCTCAGAGGGGCACACAGCTGGAGAAGTTGTCCAGGTGCTACACTTTCTTGTAGCAGGGCTCTTATTATCTCCCACTATAAGCAGTTTCTGAATCAAAGGAGCAAAGGAATCTAAATATACTCTAGCTTTTTTTGGTAAGAAGACTGGAGTTAGTATGTGTGCATATGTTTGGCTATGGGTAGGCACGGGTGTGTATGAGTGTGTGTGTGCGTGTGCGTGTGCGTGTGTGTAGGCCTGGGTGCACGTGGGTGCGTGCACATGTATGTGTGTGTAGGCCCAGGTGCATGCATGCATGTGTGTAGGCTTGGGTGCATGTGTGCGTGCATGTGTGTGTGTGTGTGTGTGTGTGTGTGTGTGTGTGTGTGTGTGTGTGTGTAGGCCCAGGTGCGTGCGTGTATGCGCGCACGCACGGACCAGGATGGCCTTCTTCCATCCAACCCCACCCACCAAGAAGAGTGGCCTCCTCTGCCACTTTAAGAAGCTGCTTTTCCCCATAGGAAGAAAATATCAAATTGGAGGGGCATCAAAACCTTCATTTAAACTGGAAATCTCTCCTCCTCTTCATAGCCTTCTGCCCCTGATCCTTCAAACCTGTCTTTCTGACTCCCTGATCCCCAGGATTTTTACTCTTTCCCAAAGCAACCATCTCCATCCCTGAGCAGCTTTTGGGATCACATATTCAGAACCATGGCACAAGCTTCTGTCTTTCTCCCTACCCCCCAGTTTCTCCCCGCATCTGTCCCCACACTGTTGTTGGAAAGCAGGGGTGAGGCTTCCTCATCCCCTGTGTGATAGAGCCAGAGAGGGCAGCTCAGGCTGACTCACACGGAGGTAGGATGGCTGTCCGCATCTTAAGAAGATGGAGAAGGCCGAGTTCAGGGGCAGATGGGAGGGAAGCAAAGCCTGCCAAGTGACCTGTGTGTGGTTCTTCTCTCTGACTTCCTCTGCACCATGCTTTAGGGCCTGGCTCCTTTTCAAGCACCTACTGGATAAACAGCCCAGGGCCTGCTTCGTTCTCCCAAGGTTTTCCTCTTGGGCCCAAGTGGCTGAATCCTTGGGATGAGCTCCTGCACTCCCTGCCTTCTTCAGAGGAGCCTTGAAGGTCCTGCCTGCCCACCTGGAGGATGTTGGTCCACTCTCCCTCAGGAATGGCAGCAATAGTAGCCTCTGATTGCTCTCTCAGCATGGCCAGGTGGCTGAGAAAACCCATTGGAAGGTTTGCCTCAACCGGAACTAGCTTTAGGCTCACAGAGCCACCAACTGTCGGGCATTCAGTCACCTCTACCCACCCCCCTGCCCCCTGAGCACCTAGCCCTCTTGTCAACTTCAGCCTTGTCAATTTTCAGGGTCCTTATCCAACCCTCCTCTCTGCTTTTGCTTTTTCTCTATCTGCTTAGAAGGTTGGAAGGAATTTACAAATCTATAATCCTTCCATTTCCAGAAGCAATGAGGGGATGCTGGGGATTCGTATCATAATTCCAAGGAACTCAATGCATGACAAAAAAGAGAAAGTCCATGAAGCAGATTCAAATGTGTTTAAAACTAAGCAATAGATGGAGGACTGCGATTTACACACACACACACACACACACACACACACACACACACACACACACACTTCCTGTCTCTTGGGGAATGTGGCTGCCTCCTCAGGCAGTGGCAGCCAGCAGAGCCAGCTCCCGGAAACCGTGTATTTGTTTAGCAGTGAGCCCAGACACAAGCGCATTTCATTACTCGGCACCTCCAGCTACAGTAAACAAATTTGTCAGCTCACTAGCTCATTAAGGTGCGCCCCGGACACACGGGATTTATTGAGACTGCACAATAAAAGTAACACGAATGGATTTACTAATTTTGTCAATCACTCCAACAGATGAGCCGAGGAGAGGGAGAAACAGGGCAGGGGGTGAGAAAAGGAATGGAACAGAAAGGGAAAGAGGTAAAGATTTCTAAAAAGAGGAGAAAAGTTTGCAAGAGAGAGAAAATGAAAGGTTAACAAGAAGAGCGATCAGTGCTCTGGTGTCAGGTATGTGGCCGCCTCACAGCAGGCCTGGCCCCTTGGACAGAAGGCACCAATGGAAGACAAAATCAAACCCCCGGCCCCTGACAGGGTAGAGTCCTCCATTCCTCTCAACTCTGCAACGGTTACTGAATAGCAATGACCATGCAGATTAAAATACATGCAGAGAAGCAGGGGCCTTTAGAACATCAGCAAAGACTGGCTGCATCTTCTGGTACTTCTTAGTCTAGCAGCCCTGTCCTCTTCCCAGGGGGCCCTGGGGACTCTTTCAGATACTCCAGAATGAACTGCAACTTCTACCATAAGCCAAGAGGAAGGGTGTGTGCCTGTGTGCGTGTGCATGTGTATGAGGGCGGGGCTAGGGTGGGAAGTAAATCCGAAGAGGTATGCAGCCCTCTGGTCTGTAACTTTCAAAATGACAGCAGGACTGGGGCAAAGGTCAGGGGGTCCACGGCCTTAAGCACCTCGGCCAGCTGTGGTAGTGTAGCCTGGAGCCCGCAGGACGCCTGCCCGTATAAATCAGTGCTGAGTGGCACCCGCTGGGGGCAAGGACAATGGGCCCACACCAGGGTGGGAGGCAGGACAATGGGGCCTGGCCAGTGCGCAGGCCCGGAACAAATGTGCTCTGGCACTACGGGAGTCCCCATTTGTGAAACTAATTGGTCCACGATTGAAAAATTGGACCAACTTCAACAGCTCTGGGAGGAGAAGAGCAGCCTGTAGAGGCCTGACTCAGCCTAACTGTGCAGCCGCTGGCCAGCCCAGCCCAGTGTGGGAGCACCTGGTACAAAACTTACTGGGGACTGCCCATTCTGGAGCAGAGGTGGCGTGGAGATGGGACCAGTCTGGCAGAAGGATGGATGGGGCTGGGACAAGGGGGTGGTTTTTTTGACTTCTTGTACCAAGACTCAGAGAAGAACCACCGTCCTCAGTTTGTCTGCACTGCAAGAATAAAACTCTAAGAAGAGGGCCAGGGATTTAGCTCAGTGGTTCTAGCGCTTGCCTCATAAACTCAAGGTCCCAAGTTTGATCCCCTGTAAACACATAAAACAATACCGGGCGGGCGAGGTGACTCACACCCACCAGCAATCAGTACCACATACCACAATGCCGGGCGTGGTGATTTATACCTGTAATCCCAGCACCTGGTAGGCAGAGGCCAGAGGATGGCTCAGTTCGAGGCTTGCCTGGGCTGCATAGTGAGCTCAGAACCAGCCTGAACTACAAAGTGAGACTTTGTCTCAAAAAAATTAATAATAATAGTAACAATAAATCTCAAAAGAGAAAGGCAAGCACCTGTCTATGCAGTGGGTTGCCACAACCAAAGGACTCCGAAGGTCCTCACCTAGGGTGGGTTGTCTGAGTTACAAAATACCTGAGACCCATAGGCTGCAGGAGGAGAGGCTTATTTTCTCACAGCCTGCACAAGTTTCAGTCTATAGCTGACAGGCTGGCCTGGCAGAGTCATGGCCGAGAAGAAACAGTCCATGAATAGGCAGGCAGAAAGAAGTGAGCTGTACACATCCACCCAGCCCAAGCCAAAGTGGCCTGCCTCTTCCCACCAGACTTCTCCTCCCAGCCTCACACCCAGCTACATCCCATCAGTGGATTGACCCAGTGAGGACTATCATATACCCATGGTCCAGTCACCTCCCAAGTCTCCACCTATGTGCACATAAGACTGTGGGTGGGGGGTGTCTAGATATAAACCATCAAGAAGGTAGAGTCACAACTAACTAGGAGCCACAGTCAGTGCTGAGTCCTGAGTCCTCTGCCGGTGGGGTTCACTGCTGGGGAAAGTGGAGGCTTTCGTCAAGGCCACTCAGGAGCATAAGAAACTAGGGTTCCTCAGCATCCAGCTCCTCCAGTCATGAGGGCTTTCAGGAGAAGTAGTGGGAAGTCAGAACGGCAGCCTTTGCCCTGTTGCCCTCTCTACCCTTCTGACGTTCACACAGGCCCCCAGCTGAAGAGGAAGAAGAGTGAAAAGTACTCGAGTCTTCAGCTGGAATGTCTGTCCTCAAGTCTGGCTCTCTGTGCATCCTCAGGTCAGCTACTGGACCTCTCTGGGCCTCAGTTTCTTCATCAGGAACACAGAGGGATCAGTGAAAAGATCTCAGCACGGTACCCCAACGCGCACACAATATTCAACAGTTAGTGCCTTTTACAGAGGACGCTGGCATCTGAATGGTCCTTTCCTCTACTGACAGACATATGAGCATTTTTCCCAAAATTTTCCTTTAGTTAAAGAGAATTCCAGGCTTCCATGGGAACCACTGTCTGGAGCCAGCAGAGGGACCACATGGGCTTGACAAATGGAGGAGCTGACACACAACACCTGTAGGTGCCGACCCAGGTCTAACCGAGACTGACTTCCTAGGAAGATAGGGAAGCAAGGCTGAGAGAACAGCCCCAAGTCAGAGCTGCAGGGCGCTGAGGGCTGCGACGTCCAGGTCTGCAGCAGCTGAGCCTGAGGAGGCCTGGGCCATCTGGCTGTCCGGTAGGGTGAGAAACAGGGATAGGGCCTTTGTCACCCTCGCCCCCGAGCCAGGGTACAGCAAGACCACAGAGCAATTCCACACGGAAGGCAGAGAGCGGAACTTCCAAAAGCAGACCTGGAAAGCGGCTCCATTTCCTTAGCCAGTGACCAGTAGCAGGGTGAGCCTGGAGCTCAGTGGGCCCTTCGAGGGGATGACACGCCTTCTATAGAGTTAATATCCATACACACAAGGACTGACTGAGACCCCCAGGGAGGAACTGGGGCACCAAAGCATGGTCTTTTGAGAGGAAAACACTTCCACTGGCTTTTATAGAACACGTCCAGGAACTTCCAGTGTATTCCGGAGATAGTGAGGTGCAGGCAGGAAGGGGCCCAGGTAGGAAAGAAGAGGCTGAGGATGACAGAGACAGGCTGAGACAAAGACCCAGAGAAACAGGAAGGAGAGTATCAGAGACCTGGGAAAGAGAAATTCAAAATAGATGAAGTACAGATAGTTTCAGAGCCATTTAAATATCTGATAAACACTGGGCAATGAAAAGAAAAACCATGTAAATAAACAAAACAACCCCCCCAAAGAGAAGATATATTCATTTTACTGACATTTTAATGGTTCCTCTCCTTTCCTCCCAGAAGATGATTACAAATTAAGCAGCATTTAAATGCGTTTTACTGTCAACAATTAAGAGGAGGACTGCAGGCCTGAGAGCGGCGGCCATCCATTCCCTCAGTAACAGGCTACCAGGGACACAGTGAGGTCTTCTTTTACTGTAAGGTACACAGTGGCCAAAAAGTGTACATTGTTAGTCTGGCAGGACTTTCAAAAGCAAATTAAAATGTAAAAAGCTCTGGGCACAGAGATAGATATGGAGAGCGAGAGCAGGCTGGGTCCAGCTTAAGAAGTCCCATTCTCAGTGCAGCACGGTTGAAGAACAAGCTGATCACCCCTCATGCAGGGTGACTTGCATTGGTTTTCGTGGTGTGTGTGGGAAGGAGCAGGAGCAGATCCTGCTTTGCTTTCTTAGAGACAGAGAAAGGAATAATTAAAGCAAGTCTGAGAGCTTATCTCTCAGCCAGACCCCAGACAGGACAGGACAGTGACAGGACAGAACATGCCAGCTGCCCCTTAAAGCTGTTCCTGCTCTTCAACCAGGAGGTCAAAACTCACCCTTCCATACCAGTACCACACAGCTGTCTCTGTGGACTACACTAGGTGATCCTAATTTCATTTACTTTGGAGCAAAAGAATGTGCAGGCTGGCCCAGGGATTTAGCTCAGTGGTTCCAGCGCCTGCCTTGCAAGTCCAAGAGCCCGGGTTAGATCCCCAGTAACCACATACAACAGTGCTGGGCATGAAGACTCACTCCCAGCAGCATTCAGTACCATACACCACAATGCTGGGGGTGGTGGCTCAGGCCTGTAATCCCAGCACTCGGGAGGCAGAGACAGGAGGACTGCTGTGAGTTCAACGCTGAGCTCAGAGCCAGTTTGAACTACAAAGCGAGACCCTGTCTCAAAAAACAAACAAACAAAAAAAAAAACTGTCCCAGCTGGATCCAAAACATATTTATTTTGTCAGAAATTAACTCTCTTTCTGCTCTTCCAGCTATGGTTACCAGTGCACACCCCCTTCCTGCCCGGGTCAGCTCCATCCCACCCATATCCGCTCTGTTGGAAAAGCTAAACCCCAGTCCACACTGGGTCCCCGAACATTCTGCTGTTAGCACTCTCTTCTGGCTAACTCAAGAATCCAGGTATCTTTTAAAATAATGGGAGGATAAAAACTCAACCCAATGAGGAAGAAAGAAAAGGATTACAGAGGGAAGGGCCGAGCAGTGAGGGATACGAGGCCTTCAGTTCCCACCTCCCTTCCCAATTAGTTCTTCAGAGAAAAGGAACTAGCGGCCTGCCAGGTGGAGGGCAAGAAGCTGTATTTAGAGGTAGCCAGGTCGGTTTCTGTGCTGTAAAGTTTAATATGCAGGAGGGATGACGGAGAAATAAAAGAGACACGTCCCCTTTAAAAGGAAATATAATTTACAGTGTGCAGCCAGGCGGCCCATAGTTTCAATCTCGTTTACTATAGAGAAAACTCTGCTAGCTGTTCTCTATCCCACAAATCCGATTTAATCAGACAAGCCAGCCAGCGTGGCTTGGAGTAAAAACGGATAATTAGTAAACAGAGAGCTACTCCAGTGCTTCATTGGCATTCGAGTTGGGCTACTGTGTCGCATTTAAAATGCAGTCTGATGAAGTTTACAAAATCAAACCATTTGTTACTCCTATTGAAGAGGCTTCAGGCCACTTGCAATTAAATTGGAATTAGTGCTCGGAATGAGACACAGCAAATTCATACTAAAAAGGGATCTGACTTTGAGACATTTGACTTCACTTCAACAGTTTTCTGTGCGAGGGTGCGTGTGGGTGTTACTGAGCGACTCCTCACTCACCCTGACTCTGGCGGGCTCCCCAAGGTGGTGAGTTTGCCCCCCACAACTTGCTACTCCCAGGGGCTGGCTGCAAGGGGTGGGGGCTGCTGACACCGGGGCACCCGGCCCCACATTCACATGAGGAAGATACTGTACCAGGGAAAATGTGTCCACAAAGGACCAGATGGCTTCCTTCTGTATGGAACCTTTGGACAAGGGGGTGGGCGGAGGCGGGGAAGCAGCCAGAAGGCACACTTCGAGAGGGCAGCGGCCCCGCCCTCAGACGGCAGGCTGGCGCCCCGGGCCCCTGTGATGTCCCACACAGCAGGGTCTCACTCTCCAGGTCCTATTCCTCAGCTTCTCCCACCCTGTGCATTTCCCCCCAAAGCAGATACAGTAGGCCAACTCTTGTCTCAACAAGACACCCTCGCGTCTTTCATATAATGGTCCTAGCCAGGAGCCCAGGAATCCCCCAAGCTGTCCAGGAATGGAACTCAAGATGGCAGTGAACTTGGAAAGGGAAAAATATGACATCCGATTTTCACTGACTTCCAGCTGTAATTTAGCAATTCCTTCAACTAGGAATGTAAGCAAAAGCAGTCAGATTAGTACTACCTGAAACATCTAGTTACCAATAGATACCACAGATATTTCACCCCACACTGGAAATGCTGCAGTTAGCTTAACATATTATTTACACAAACCACTCCCGCAAAAATAGAGTAGTTATTCAACCACAGCTTGATTCATTAGTTAAAAGGATAACAAAAATCATGAACATTACTGAATTACAGCTATTTTTTTTTTAAGTCTCAATATCTGTATTTCAAATCTGCACTGTAACATTATACATTTACTTTGTGCACATAGGGACATTAGTACGAGGGAGGGTTTGAGGCTTCACGGACTTTCCACAAGGAAGTTAAGAATCTCTGTCTGGGAGCTGGAGGAAGAGGGACGTGGTCAGTGTGCAGTGGACAGAGATTCAGTTTACCAGATGAGCAGTGTTCCACAGACAGATGCGGTGGACAGCTCACAACAAGGTGAATGCATTTCACGCCACTCACCACACTCAGAAATGGTTACAACAGCCAACTTTATGATCTATTCATATGTATGTATACATAAGCATTTAAAAACAAAGACAAACCCTTAGACTGGTTTAAAGCTACTCCTATCCTTCCAACCCTTCAGCTGCCTAGAAATATCTACATTAAAATATCTACATTCCTTCAAACCTTTTCATCTGCCAGGAAGAACTGGCTTGACGCTGGGCCTCCCAGGGAGAGGGAGCTGTCACATGGAGGTCCCTGAAAGGCACTGTGGGAGGTCCAGGCTCCCTTCTCCGCTCCAATACCAAGGAGACTCACAGGTCCTTCAAGTTTCAGGTTAGCTGTCTCCTCTCCCTCTCAGAAGAAATGCCACTTAGAAGCAGGGCTCACGCATCTTCATATAATGGTCCTAAACATCTATAGGATGGACGGAAAGATGAGCAGACAGATGAAGGACTAAACATGGATTTTTTGTTTAAATCTCTGGGCTTCTGCTTATCTATGAAAAAAGGCCAGGCTTTGATCCTTTCAAGACTCTTCAGCCTCCAAGGCCCCATGTCCTCCCATCTACTGACCATGGTGTAGGGATTCCTAGGAAGTAATACAGCAGGTGACACTCAGGTGCTGGGTCACTGGTCTCCAGGGCGCCGGGACCCTGGGGACGTCAGGGTGAGTGCTGTCCTGGCTGCTGCACACGTATCCCATCTGCTGCTGTCTCAGAAGGACACAGCTCATCAGGCCTCTTTCCCTGCCACGGCGAGAGGTAATGAGCAGGGCAGAGGGTGGAAGGCGGGAGAACACAGCCAGCGCTGGCAGACAGGTAAGGGAAGGGACCCTGGAAGCCTAAGGAAGGGCTCTGATGTGGTGTCTGGAGGCATGCGATGGCATGCAAAGCCTGGAAGGAGGACACTGCACATTCTATGATTCAGGAATCAGACTGTGGTCCAGAAAAATAATAAATGAGACCACAGTGTCTAGCAGCCTCTCATTACCTTGCAACCTAGGACTGCCGTCCGTTCTAACAGGCTGCCTCCCTGATCCACCATGTCTGCTCCAGGGGAAAGACTGGGCCTCTTCAGGAAGCTCTGCCTGTGCCTCCAGCCACGTCGGATGGTGTAACCAAGTCCAGGGTCACTTAGTGGTCTGGGCTCTTTCCTCCAGTGTGGGTTTTATTTCCTAGGTCCCTCCTGTTTCAGTTCCTCCTTGGAGTTTCTGGGCTGCTCTGTGTGACAGGCCTGGAACATCAGATTGGCCTTGTGGCAGATGGAACCACTAAGCCTGACTCTTATGCCAACAGCCAGCTGTTCCACACACCAGGAACAACCAGGGGAGACACCGTCACTGTAGTCATCCAGCACTGGCATTGCTGGATTGCCAGATCTTCAGTGCTTCCCTTCCTTCTTCCTCCTGCTTTTCCCTTCTTCCTTCTTGATTCCTCTCTCTGGGCATTAGTTCTGTACTTCCATATCCCTTTTGAAATTAATGCTTTTGGCGTTACTCTCTCCTAAACTTTGAGCTTTTGAGTTCTCATTCTGTGTAGTCATCAAACACAGACTACAATGCTAAGAAAATACTTCCTGTCCCCAAGAAGATTACAGTCTGTGAGAGATAAACAAGGAGCCTGGGCTTTGCTGCCAGACCAAGCCTGGTTCAAATCCTAGTTCTGCCATTTACTTCCTCGCTATATAATCACATGCGAATTACTCATTACCTCAGTATCTTGGCTTCCTCATCAGTGTTAGAATTATGACACCCACCCTGCAAGGTTGCTGGCAGGATTAGAGACCTTGTAGAAAGTGTCTATCATAATGACACATGGGAGGTGCTGAAATGGTCACTGTTTAGACGGCAGCTTCTTGTCGGCTGGATGGGGGTAGATATGTTCATCTTTGCACTGTGATGTCTAACTTAGGTCCCACTATGTTTTGAATTTGTTCCCCAAAGCTCAAGTGTTGGAAGTTTAGCACCTATAGTGCCAATGTTGGGAAGTGGAGCCCAAGGGGAGAGGTGTGGACACTGAAGCAGCACCCTCAGAGTGGACTGATGCTTTTCCCAGGGGAATAGGACCGAGTCTGGTCCCTCTTGCTCTCTCTTCTCTTGCCCACCTTCTGCTCTCTTTTACCCCCGCCCTTCTTCCATGGGAGGACCCAGCAAGAAGTTCTCACCAGATACTGGGACTTTGAGCCTGTCCTTCTCAGCCTTCAGAATTGTGAGGAAATAAATCTCCGTCTTTATCAGTCAGGCTCGAGTATGATGTTGCAGCAGCACAGAAGCCAGGAATGTACTCAGGCTCCCCCACCCAGCCTCGCAGGCCCTGCTCCTCTTGAGTTCAGTTCAAAGTTCCTCTCCACCCTGCAAGTCCTCTATCCAGTTCCCTTGCCCTCCCTCAAGGCCGAGGTCCAGCCACCTGACTCCTGGCTCGCTCCCCAACTCCCTAGGCCACAAGACAGCAGACCTTGCAGGGCACCGCGCACACTTATCCTCCATGCCTGTACTGACCCCTCCTCCACTCCTGCGCCTGCCTCTACTTCCCACACACCTGCTCACCTCAGCCAGTGCCATCTCACTGCTGCCACCATCATCCACTGAGACCAGAGCTGTGTGATTTGATAACTGCGGCCTCATGTCCCTAAGTCCAACCAACACTGTTGCTCTTAGGGACTTCCCAGCACCATGTCAAGCTGGCAAACCTTCTGGAAACCACCTCTGTGGTGGTTCTGTGACTGTCCTCACCTGGCCTCCCTCCCTTTTCATCTAGTGAGTTCTTCTTCATCTCCAGGGTGCACTCTTCTAGCTAATATGCCGTGCTTCCTCCGGACTCTCTCCAAATTCTCTTCTCTTTCTACACATTCTTCTTTTTTCTTTTGGTGGTATTGGAGATTGAACCCAGGACCATCACACTGAGCTACTTCCCCAGGCCTTTTAAATTTTTAATTAAATTAAATTGATTGATTGACTGAGGTACTAGGGACTGAAGCCAGGGCCTTTCTGTTGGGCTACGTCCTTATATATTTTTATTAAAATTTTGAGATAGGGTCTTCCTAATTCATTGAATAGCTCAGACTGCGATCAAACTTGTGATCCTCAGCCTCCCAGAGTGCTAGGATTATGGACCGTGCACCACTACACCAGGCTCTACACACTCTTCTTTATGTTAGCTCATCCACTTCTGGGACTCCAGTAATTATTTATATGCTGATGACTCTCTTTCCTTGAAGGGAGAGGGAGGGATTCTGTGTTTGCTTATCAGTGTATTCCTAGAGTCTAACATACTACTAGATACTAATAGATGTTCAATAAATATTTACTGAATGGATTTCTAAATCAAGATATTAAAAATGAACTTAATACCTCTTGAGATTTGAGATTTGTGGGACTGAGATAGAAAATTCTGATTTCCAAACCATTAATGCTTGATTCTTACAGCCTCAAGTGAACATGCCTTCTTACCCTCCTCAGCTTCCCACCTACCACCTGAGCCCCTGTAGGGTGTAGGCTTTCTGGCCTGTATGTTCTTCTACCATGTATCTTGTAATGAGTTTGACTGTCCGTGGACACTCCTATCTCTGTGCTCTAGGAGCAGGGCCTGACCCCTGGAGCTGGAAGGACTCATTCACAATCCCCAGCGCAGGGCCACCCAGATGTCTCTTCTCAATGGAGGACCAGAGTTTTTGGTGAAAAGGCTGCAGAACATAATACTGGATATTACTCCATGATCAAATCTGTGAGCTGGCAGGTAGGAAACACCCATAGTTTGGGACCTGAAGTCAAACCCAGCAACTCCTGGCACTGACAGGACACAGACCAGAGCCTGCAGCTGTCCCTGAAGCACACTTCTGACCTCTTTTCCTCTAACAGCAAGAAAAGCCCTCAGCTCTCCCTGCAGGACCTGCTGTGAGCTGCCTTCAGGCAAACAAGCTGACCCAAGTGCCTAAATCATCTGCCTTTGGGTAAAGGGTCCTCCAAATAACATTCCTGGTAAGTTTCATATTTCTCCAGATTTGTATTATGTATAATACACCATTCTAAGATTTTATTTCCACAAGAGATGGGAATACCTTAAAACAAGGCTGCTAATAAAATTCCAAAAGCCATGTCACTACCATATACATAAACTCTGCCCTCCAATACCTTCTTGCTAGGAAAATAAAGATTGAGACAGATATAGATATAGGTAAAGACAGAGATTTTTTCTTTTTAAGGCAGAACAGGGATTTGGCAGATTTGATTTGTTCTTAGCCCTGGATACCAAAGACATCACAAGGGTTCTTGTGCATCTCGAGATGACTCGGTGGTGAACACAGGGCCAGGTGTCTCTGTAGCAAACGCAAGAGCACAAGCCACTGTGTGGACCCACCAGCTCCTGGTAAATGATCCCTGGCACTGAGCATACACTTTCAAGGTCCTTACCTTGCCCGGAGACTCTGCTTGCTCCCATCATTCCCCCACCACTCAAGTACAAAGAAATCTTAAAAATAAGAAGTTTACTTGGTTATCTTGTTCCTCTTTCTTAATGTTTGTGGGGTAAAAAAAAGGTGGGGAGCTATGATTATCAGGAGGATGGCCCTTTCTATTCACTGAGTTAATGCAATTCTAGTTTTAAAAGATTTGGGCAGAAGTTACTGTGAAGAGTGAATCTGTCGAACCTTCAAATGTTCCTGTTGGAGTCCACACAGAAGTGCTTCAAGGTTTTCCAAGCCCAAGGGACTAGTGGGAAAGCAAGAATGAAAGGCCTGTCATTCGTAAGACATGTGCATCAGGAATGCTTTCCGCACCTGTCACCAGGACTGACAGGCGTCATTAGTGTTTTCCATGCAGGGAACAGTGGAGTTAACCTTGGCCAGTCCTCGTGTAGCACAGCCACTTTTTATCATGTGAGTCGCCTCTTAGCATCTGCCACTCCTCTTTTGCGCCTTGGCTCCACCATTTGCAAACACCACCCAGGACATCTGGTTTGCCTTCCATCCCCCTTCCTTCCTTAGCCTGTTTTTTTGAACAGAGGTCTGCTGAGAGCAGACCCTAGCTTCCTGATAGTCCTGGCGTAGCCAGAGAGCGCAGAGGACCTGGAGAAGATAGCGCTCAGGGAGTGGCTGTGACAACTGGTCAATATTTTGGTCATGAACAGGGAAGAAACAACCCCCAGATCAACCGAGTGTGGAACTCTGGCAGCCTGGGTCATGTGAAATTCCAGGAGGGGGAGGAAAGTCAGGATGGAGCAAGCGGAGGGCTGCATGGTGAAGGAGGTCACCTGGGGAGGAGGGCAACAGCTAACTACTGCCCCGAGGCCCACAGTGTCTTCATCTACCTGCACTGCCACATATTTATTATGCATGTCATTTAAAATTGTAGGACAAAGTCATTGATAATCTCTAAACTCACCAGATCTGGGCTTGACTGTCCAGAGGAGCTCATCCCCTAAGGCACAAAAATCCCAGTGACATGATACAGGCAGGGCTGGATCCGAAGCTGTACACAGTCTGTACAAAAAGGCTGCCTTGGCACTCAAGCACACTGCATTCATATTAATTAACATCTTCATAGAAAGAAAACTCTCTCCAGGGAGTGTCTGTTTGATTATTCTTATTTACTCAGTGATATTACAACTTGATTTTCCCCTGTACTCACTCCTAAGGAGCCTACATGGAGTCTGTCAAGGAAAAGGAAATGTTATAGCCTTTGCATGGAGACCACAGGATAAGAAGGGGGAAGGGGTCGACTCCTGCTGCCTGCTAGACTCTGCCCATTAGCCAAAGCTGCCTCAAGATGCTGTGATGCTCATGCCTACCCTGGTCCCGCATATGTCTGTAAGTCTCCAGTGGGGAAAGCATCCACCAGGAATCTCCCTATGACAGAGCTCTGCTTCACAGCAAGACTATCTGTGAACGTTCCACGCCCGCAGTCCTGTCTCACCTCATTCAATCCTCACCACTGCCCCTAGCGGGGAACCAGGTGAGGAACAGCTGAATTGCTCATTTATATTCTTAGGTATTAATTAATTAATTAATTCATGAGGAAAGGGAGACAAGGCAATACAGGAAACAGCAGAGATGCTAGAGCCCTGCTCTCTTTTTATTTACTTGCAGCCTGGGGCCTGGGGACACACTATAGGGCTTCCCGTCCACTGCTGGAGACAAAGTTAAACAAATGACCACTTAGAAAACTCTCAAGGGTGGAATCTAAAGCTGAGAACAGATCAGAAATCTCTGTATGCTCCTCCTCACATCAACACCCCCACTCGTCCAGGGAGCACCTCGGCCCTACGTGGACGTATGCGCATCTCAGGCCACGTACACACACATCCCCCTCCTTGACGCCGCAGCAGAGGCCGAGGGGCTGTTATTCAGGGCCAGACGCCTGGCCTGTGTCATTGTGAAATGGCAGGCAAATAGTTGCTCTGGTTTCCTCGCTCTGGACGCCTGCTTCTGCCTGAGCTGATTTATTCTGAGGACCATCTGTGCCCAGAAAACACTGTGCTGTCCTAGCTGAATGACCGGCAG
Organism: Petromus typicus; assembly: GCA_004026965.1. Classification (NCBI taxonomy): domain Eukaryota; kingdom Metazoa; phylum Chordata; class Mammalia; order Rodentia; family Petromuridae; genus Petromus; species Petromus typicus. The sequence goes on along the minus strand of PVIR01004197.1, from coordinate 25,480 downwards.
AGTTAGTCATACCCGCTCAGCCAGGCCTTTTGGCCTCTCACTCTCCCTCTCCCTCTCGCTTGCTGATGGAAGCCACAGCGCAGCCCTCTTTTCTCACCTGGATACGCTTATCTGGGCAAAGTGTGCTACCCTCTGGGCTTCAGGCCCAGCAGTCAGATCCGGACAGGCCAAAGGCACAAGGACCGGCACTGTGCCCTTGGACTTCCAACCCCACAGCCCTGCCTGGACTAGGGGTGAGCTCCCTGACAATGCCTGCCCCAGGGCTTTCGCTACTCGAGGGCCCAAGCCAGAGACTGCGGAAGCAGCTGAAGGCAGCTCCCCATCCTACAAGCTCTCCTAGAGTTAGCCCTACCACATGCTCCCTACCCTCCTGCCTATGTACTGTCACATTCCCCGCCCCTATGATTTGCCTTAACTTGGCCTCTCTGTGTTTAATGGGGAACGTATCTTTTCTTTTTCAATTGCTAGTTCCTCCAGAGCTGGGAAGAAAAACGATCTGCTTTTATTTCCTTCACGTCCCAGGACATAGCTAGGCTTAGAGTCACATCTCGAGTTTGCAATAAGGATGAATGATCTCAACAGGGACCCTAAATCTTCTGGCTGGCATCAGGAGCCGAAGATACTGCTTCAACCCTCCCTCGGAAGCCTCATCAACCACGTAGGCATCCCTGCCATGAGGAAGAGCTGGTCACTGCACAGACCCCTTTGAAGGAGTATCCCACACCTGCTCGTGGAATGACTTGTAAGAATTCAACTTGGATTCCACAAGCTGCTGTCACTTATGTCAGTGGCCTGCAGGTGCTTCTGTTTAGTTTGGTTTTTTTGGTTTGTTTCCTGCTTAGTGGAAAGGGTGGAGATAAAAGAGAATTCTGCTTTGCAGGAATGTGTGGCTCCCCAGCTCTTCCTTTCTTCGTTCTTACATGATACACCCTCTGCTGCTGTCTCTTCCACTCAGATGAAGAGAGAACCAGCGCATCGCGGCTCTGCCTCAGCCCCCACCCCACGCACGCACTCACACAGCTCCCACTTTGTCTCGCCTTGTGCCAAGACAGAATTGATGGTGATGAGTGAAGGAGACAGAGAAAAACTCATGCAGATGATTAGCTGGGTTAGGTTTACGGCAACAGGCAACAAACTCATTCATTTCATGTTTTGCAGAATATAAAAGCACTGAAACATTTTAATTTTAAATTCTTATCATTGAATTTACTGCTTTTCTCTTGCAATGATTTGTGTTGCTTTTTAATTTTTACAGTCTCTACAGAAGCCAGATGCTACTGCCTAAGGACAAAATAATAAAAACCTACTGCAGTCATGAGTTACAGAACAAAAAAGAAACAAGCAGTTGACAGAAGTTAATATCTCAATTTAACAGTGCTGCTTTGCTAATGATCCTTTGATATGTGTTTATTTAGAAAGGTCTGATCTTGACCTTGAAGGCAAACTCAACCACAAAGTCTTTATGAGAAAAGAAAAAGACTTTATTTATAGATTGGCTTTATGTCAGTCATTCTGGCAGCTGGTCCCCAAGTGCCAGGCCACTGAAGCAAAGGACTGAGGGTGGGGGCAGGACCCTCATCCCCAATGAAGCGTTCATTTGGGATCAGTATGGGGGAGGGCAAGTTGAAGAAGATTTCCAGGAACATAAAGCTCATATGAGAGAGAGCCCTAGGGTTCCTGCTTCTTTTGGAAGGAACCAAGGGGCTCATATTCCTTCCAGACATGAGACAAAACCATTAGCGTAAACCTCAGAGAAGAGACTCATGTGTAATGAGATGGGGCAGTGGGACCAGCAAGGGCATTGAGACTGCCAGGAAGGCCTGGCAGTGGGTGCTGCCGGCCTGAGAACTTGATAAGGCCAGCCTGGAAGAAGGACCACCCAGTCTCCCTCAAAGCAGAAGAGTCGACAGACTCCATGCAGCCCCACAAGCTCTGAGCTCATTCTTCAGCCCCTCCCTCCCATCTCAGGGCCGGCCTGTTCGAGGTCTACCCCAGGGGCTTGAGTGCACAAGGGCTGGGTCAGCAGAGGGCCTCAGGACCTCAGGATCCCATCAGTCCCTGGCAATCCTGCACCACGCCATGCCTTGAAGCTCCTCCAGCAAAAATCCTCCACCTCCATGTTTCCGCTCCTCTCTTGCCCGACTTTCTTTTTTTTTTTTTTTTTATTCTTGCCCCACTTTCTAGGAGTCCCCTCCGCTGATCATGTCTTCTGTCCTGGCTCCCATTCACACTGCACTTTCCCCTTAACTCATGATGCTTCAAGTCACAGCCTTTCTTGGGTGAGCTCTACTCTCAAGGTCTCAGTGACCAGTCACTCCAGCCTGGACTTCCCTGCTAAGTGCAAAATCTTCTATCCAAATGCATCTAGAATCAGTGTGACCAAACCTGGACCTCCCTGCTCACCTTTCCAATCTTCCCTTCCGGTTGGATGTCCACCTGGGTCGTTAGTAAGTATGGTCTTTCTGTCACCCACACCAATCTCTATCCCGAAGGCCTCCATGTCCTCTTGCTGTACACATCCACTATGGCTCCTTTTTTATTGTCTATGTGCCTTCCTTCCATGTCCCTGCATCCTCAGTTCTGATGGTGCTGGCCTGGTCCAAGCCACTGGTCAGCTCCCCTCACCATGGACCCAACCAGAGCCTCCAAAGCTGAGCTTCCCACTCTTAGGTCTGAGGGCAGACTTGGGGGGAAATATCAGGTCTAACTCCCTTTTCAAGGATTCCAGACACTCTTCAACTCCTATGGATAAAAGAACAGCTTCTAAAAACAAGACATCTGTGGCTTGGACCTGCCTCTACCTCCTGCTGCTTCTACCATGTTTTGTTTCAGCGGCGCTGCTCAGGCCATCCTGTCACCATTTGTGAACTCTATAGCCCTGTGTCTTCTGCCGTTCACTCCCTTCATCTTGGCTAATTTCTGTTGTTTCTTCATAATCTCACCATGACTTCTCTAAGAAGCCCTATCTGTTCCCTTCCTCTGTGTACCAGTCTTTGGTGTGTCAACGTCTGTGTCACTACATTCAGTACTCACCATTAAAATACCCATTTATGTGTCTGCCTTCCCATATCCCTGCACTCCCCAAATCAAGAGGCCAGGTCTGGGGATCTCTGTGTTCCCAGCTTGTAGACATATAGCAAATATCACTAGATGCTGAATGACAATGACAAGTGGCTGGCTATCTTATGTCAGTGTCCTGCAGGTGTTTCTGTTTAGTTTGTTTGGTTTTTTGGCTGCACATCTTACAGATACACAGGCACAGGAGAAGCAGTGCCCTAAGCAAAGGGGTTGGGGAGAGTGCATCTGTCTCCTCATAGCTTACAGTCCCTGGGAAAGGTTTACTGGGGCTGTAGGGCCTGCTTTCACCTGAGATAACCTTGGCTTCCCTCAGCAGCTTCCCACATTCCAAGCCAGCTGCTCTGTCCAGGGGCTTCTTCCTGTTGCCCAAAGCACCTCCATTTTCTGGATTGACATAGCAGGTGACATATGGCCGAATGAGTACATCCTCCTGCTTGAGTGTTTCAGATGGGAGGTGCCTGACAACTTTCTTAAACAGTGTTCGCTGATAATGCTTGAGTTTTGTAACCAACTCTACAGCTTTTAAGATCCATAATCATAAAATAATTCAAAATATAAGAGATGAAAAAAAGTTTAAACTCTTAGTGGCATGTGCCCACAAAGCAGCTCCATGGAATATCTTATGAACTCTGGAAGTTCTCACCTAAACTGCTGCTGCAGCTGCTTCTCTTTTTCCAAGCTTACTGCCTCATGATGTTACTAAAGATAAAAGGAATCTTTCCCTCAGTTTTTGTTCTCTCCCAGCTCACCAGACAATCTCTAGGCTGAATCAACACGCTCCCCACTGGAGTCCTCTGAGTAAGTTGTCATGTTTTCCCTTCCCCCTCTTGGTAAAGGCTAATCCTGAGCCCCAAATTATTAAGTCATGCTGGGGGTGGGGGGCAACTGACCTTCCTCCACAGTCACTGGGAATAAAGGGCTTGAGCCTGGCTCCCCACTAGACAAGGGAGAAGAGGAACGATGGATCCCAGACCCTTCCAGGGGCCGCGTGGAAAGTCCAACACAATCCTGCTGCTGTGGTTAGCCAGTGCACTGCGAGCCTGAGTTATGAGTGTTTTGTGCTGAACAAGTACTAGTTATCAGGTGAGTCATAAAAGATCATTCATAAAATTAGATTCACCACTTGTTTTTATAGCGCTCATTAAGGGACATAAAAGACCATTCTTTTCAGCATTTTGGTGTTGAATTATAAATTCAATTAAGTGGACACAGTTAACTTCATAGATCCAAAAATCCTTATATCAAAGAGATAACTCCCAACAGGAGCTGAAAACAGGGAACCAGCTTCCCCACCCAACAATCTAGGTGCCCATGCTACGGCAGAGTCTTTCTCTGGAAACTTCATCTACTGCTGCTTTTGCCCTTTCCTTGGTGCCTTTTTCTCTATTTCAAGAAGGGAAAAGGATTTTGCAATAAAAAAACAAAAATACAAAAGTCAAGGGCTTTGAATCCTTTAGCAAGATGCATGATGTCTTTTCAGCCTCCGTTTATTCTCAGGTCAGGATTCACAGGTGCACTGGCAGAATACAACACAAACAATACAGTATGGAGGAGACTTGGAGTTAGATGAGGAAGGCTCTGTCCCCTACCATGGGTGTTCAGAGATGAGGCTAAATGTCACTTCCTCTCCATGTACCACCCAGGTTGGCGTCTGATTACATAGTGACCTTTTGCAGATCTCTAGCTGATTTATATCTTTCTCTATATAATATCTCCCCAGCAAATTTATGCTAGCAGAGTGAAAAATAACAATTTAAGACATGAGTTTGGGCACAAGAAGGTGCTGAGTTTCAGCTCAGCTCCACACCTTAAAGGCAAAGTGGAAAAGTAGTTTAGGAGCCAGAGATTTAGGTCAGTGGTTCCAGTGCCTGCCTTGCCAGCACAAGGTCCCAGGTTCAATCCCCAGTAACCATATGCAAACAATACTGGGTTTGGAGACTCACACCCACCAGCGATCAATACCACACATCACAGTCCTGGGTGTAGTAGCTCACATCTCTAATCCCAGCACTCTGGGAGGCAGAAGCACGAGGACTGCTGAGTTCCAGGCAGAGTTCAGGACCAGCTTGAACTACAAAGCAAGACCCTGTCTTTAAAAAAGAAAAAAAAAAGCAAGACTTCTGTAATCATTTATTGTGAATCAAAACCTACACTATCACTTGATATTGCCTTTTTACCTCAGGCAAGTTACCTGATGTCTCTGTATCTTTCTCATCTTTGGTAGGATAATAATAGCTCTCTCATAGGGATTTTATGTAGATTGAAGAAGATGCGTTTCAAATGTTTAGTACTATTTAAAGCACATGTTAATAAACAGTAGCTACTAACGTTATTAGATATATACGCCAGGCAAGGCTGCCCATGGTCAGTCCTGATCGTTTTCACCTGACCCAAGAATGTTCACTTTGAAAAGCTGATAGAAGAACTCAACTTAATAAAGAAATGGAAGGTAAGCGCTAGAATGGTACACGGCACTCAGTGACTTTGGTGAGAACTCAGTCGAGGCTGGTCCCCGCCCGAGCAAGGAGCAGGTCCGACAGTTCTCATCCCTTCCTCACAGTGGTGGTGCCCCATCAGCCCAAATTAGCATTCACTAATTTAACTGAATGGGAATGAAGGAAACAGAAAGGAATTAGGATTTCTAAAGTTATTCTCTGGAAGATAATTCTTTGTATTGCATTTTGGTGGGGAGGGAGATAGGTAGGACAAACCCAGAAATATGGGAAACTTGAGTGTCACACTCCTACAAATAACTAACTCTAGGCAAATTGTGCCCTTGCCTAGGTTTGTGCTGAGGTTCTGGGAGCTGAGTCCCAGAGGTCCCCTCAGGCCCGGCTTCTCCTCCTAAGACGTCCCAAAGCCGGGGACTGGGGATGTAAACGGTCAGCACTTCAATGCAGCAGTGAGACCACAGCACAGCCACAGCCCAGACTGAGGCATCCCGGCCTGTCACTGTGGAACGCTCCTGAGCTGCAGCAAGCGTGGGACGCGCAGACCACAGAGAGGAGGCTTTGGGGATGGGCTCTGGCATTTCTTTCCAGGCATGGGACACAGCTTTCCTCTCTGCAAAACTTTAGGAAATGCCAATTCCTCTGGCTTGCATGAGCACAGACTGCTGGCTCAAAGGCAGGGAGGGAGTCTGCTGGTCTCGTGGTGGCTCCCTAGCCCAAGCAACATAGGAGACATTCCCAAGCTCTAATGTCCAAACTGAAAACTGATAAAGGCACCGTGATGACTATCTGTGAGGCATCCAAAGCTCTGGGAAACATCTCAGGATGTCAAAAGGAGTGCTGGGAAATGGCCAGGAAAAAGCGATCCCAGCAGCTGACCCTGTGGCCTCATAGCTAAGGGCCTCAGGTGAGAGTTGTCCTGGAAAGGGTCAGTATCCCTATCGGTTTTGCTAGAGGAGATTGGACTAGAGACCAGCAACCCTTTCTACATGTTTCTGGCTACGTGAAGAGGATGCAAGCCTCTCATCTTCCTGCCTTTCCAAGGCATTCCACACTCCCCAGTGAGTGGAAGGGACTCCAGGGAAATGCTAAAGACGTTTGACACAACAAAACCCCTTACTTATTTTCTTTCTTTCTTTCCTCTCCTTTTTTTCAAAGTCACTCCCAGCTTCTTGGGACACAAAAGTAGCTGTTAAGGTAAGTTAAACCTTCTCAAGATGAATTTTCCTGCTACTTTTAATTAAAAGTTCCTTAGAATTAAAAGGACACTATTCAGAAAAGGTTGAAAAAAATTTCACTGACACTCCCCCCCATCCCCTCCCCCTTTTCCCAAGGAAAAGAAAAAGCTGTTTTGTGCACAGTGCACCCGGTCCGCACTGTACAAAAGGAGGTGGGCTGGCGGCAAGACACACGAGATGACCCCGTGACCCCAGACCGCTGACAAGTCCTCAATGGCATAAATACCAGATAATCAATCACATGCCAGGAGGGCGAGTCCCCCTGCCCTCGCCCTGGCATTCGGTTTATGAGAGATACACTGTAAATAGACACTGGCTTCTTAAGAGGAGGCCCCTGCAGCATTCCAGGGCGGGCCATAATCCCAAAGCAGGCCAGCAGCTCCCTGACCATCTCGGCTTTCAGCTTTCATCGCGAGCTTATAAAGCTCCCTTCCCTCCCATCCATCGCTGCAAACTGGACATCCTGGTATGAAGTGAAGTCAAACCTTAACCGTCACCCTGGCAGAGACTCTGAAAACCACTGCAAAGAAAGCGAGGGCCCGGCATGGCTGGGACAGGCAGGGGTGGAGGGTGTGTGCAGAAGCCTACTTGGACCTGGGAGAGAGTGAGGAGAAGTCAGCGCTGAGCCAGGCTCTACACACTTGCAGAGCAGGCCCAAGGCCCTGGGTACAACCCCCAGCAAGGCAGTTTAAAAAACCGAGTATGAAACTGATGACAGTGAAAATACTTAAGAGCAGTCAGCGTTCACTCGGAAGTAAGTGCCACACACCATCCTCAGCACTTTGCACGCACCCTGTACTTATCCGCGGAAACACACGGAGGGAGGTGCCATCACTACCAGGCCATTTCACAGATGAATAGGCTGAGGTTCAAATGGTTTGCCAAAGGTCATGACAACAGTCAACGACACGGAAGGTGAGACAAATCCAGGGAAAGGACTTGGGTCTAGATGTGCCCCAATGACACTCCCCAAGAAGACTGATATCTGCCTGGAAAGGGAAGATGTTGAACATTAATCCTTCAAACTGCCTGGTGCTTTTATGTCAGATAACAACTGTGTAGTCCAAGGTATTAGAGAAAATTCTGATAACATGAATGTAAGTATCAGCATATAATCTTAGTAAAGTTAAATTGCTAAGAATGCCAGAACTAGGCTAGCTTCAGGACAGAGATTTGAAATCCAGTCCATGAATTCTGAACCCCTACTGTCGTACAAGATTCTCACCTCTGTTCTTTAACCCACTTGGGACCCCAAGATCTCTGCCAGGCCACACTGTCTCTAAGGGAACTCTGGCCTTCTGAACCTTTGCTCCTGCTCTGAAGTTTACCAATATCCCAAACTAGCCCCTGAAAGGGAAGTGGGAGCAGGGTAAAGACAGAATCTTAGTAACTAATTTTGAGAATGCTTTTGTTTCAAGGTCAAAGGTTAAGTATGGACGCACTAATCAGATTCTTCCAGAACTAAAGCACAAGTGAGATATTTCTATAACTTTGCAAGAGTTTTTTTTTTTTTTTCTCACTACTGGAGAAATGGAACAGTCCCAACCCACTAAATGTGGATGACACACACCCCCCATCCCCAATACAGACTCCTCCTCACCTGGACAGAATATCCAGCTCCTGGCTATAAGGTCAGAGTCACTTATACTAAGACCAAAGTGAGAGGGTGCAGAGTGGTACTTGTACACTTTGAAATCCCCCCTAGCTGCTTTGAATAATGCTTCCTGAAATGCCCTAGACAGGAGAGGGGGAAGGGAAAATGCCTAAAAACCTAATCAGAAAAAAAACTGTAAAGAATCCTGCACACAGATGCCAATGTTAGCTCCAAAAGCAGACATTACTAATCAATCCTACACAGACCTGCAAAGTGTTTCACAAAGCGCAGAGCACAGAGCACTTCCATAAGGCCTGCTAGAAAAGTGGTCTGTGTGACCCTCTTGTATCAAGGAGCAAACCAAACCTCTGAGAGCACAAATGATTTTCCTGACATCTTGCTCCTGGAAAGTTGTGCACTAGGGTTAGAGATGTCTTTGTTCCTGTGATTGCAACAGACACACAGAAAGACAACCATGAAGAAATATGTTGTTCACCACACAGACATGAGACACGCAACAGAAACTCGTGTGTCAACAAGAAACAACATAACAGAAGAACTTGGATCGGTAAACAGACCTCTCCGGAGCCCATTTTCCTGGAATGTACCCTGGCAGGTGGGGGCTTGTAGGGGACAACTGCAAGAGCTGTCTGAGGGCCTGAAATTGAGGCCCTCCTTCCTACTTGGACTGAGAGCTAATTTCCCTCCTCCTCAGCCACTCTCCCCTCCCTGGTGAGGCCATAGTCACCACCCAGAGGCAGAGAGGAGAGCTCCTGGGGGAGGCAGTCGCCTTGCAAGAAATGATTGTCCAAGTGTCAACAACCTGCTGCTTCCCAGAGCCTCGGGGTCAGAGGCCAGAAGAGAGCACAATGGCTTTCTGGAGCTGAAGGGTCTGAGGAGAGGGGCCTCTGGGGATCTCCGGAATGCAGGAGGCTCTGAATCCAGGCACTGGGGTCTCCTGTCTTGCCCTTTTATATCCTTCCTCTCTCTGCAAATCCCAGACACCACTAACCTCAAAACAGGAGACCAAGAAAGATGGGGATTAGTAACAGCCTACATACACATGCATTTGCACAAAGCTTTATTCCCCTCAGAGATGGTCAGCAAACCCTCACTGTGCCTGCAAAATAAGTTCACCCCAAGCAGGAGGAACAGGGTGAGCAGAAATTCAGTTTGTGCCTCTCCTCCTCCCACCTCCAAGACGCCCGCTGTCTCTTGGGTCAGGCACCCAACCTGTCAGCAACCTTGTTCCTGCTCTTTTTGTCTGTGAATTCCCTGAGGGAAGGCAAGGTAGTTACTTCTGGGTATTGGCACTTATGCCCGTGGTGGGTACTCACATCACATTTGGTGAAGGAAAGGATTGCAGAGTTTGGGGGATCTCTTCATTCTGAAGCTCTGAGTGCATCAGAAGTCACAAATCTGGAATGGTCTCCACATGTGACCTGTCTCATGGACCCACTCAGATGATTCTGAGCTAGGACAAAACCTATCCCCCTAACTTCTGCCCGTCACCTGCCATGGCACAAGTAAGTTCTAAACGGACCAGCTTGCTTCCTCATTACTTTCCCTGTCACTCAGAATATAATAGTAGTTGACTTGCTTTTCTTTTTTTTTTTGAGACAGGGTCTCACTTTTGTGGTTCAGGCTGGCCCTGAGCTCAGCCTCAAATTCACATCACAGCAATCCTCCTGCCTCTGCCTCCCAAGTGCTGGGATTACAGGTGTGAGCCACCACGCCCGGCACTGTGGTATGTGGTACTGATTGCTGCTGGGCATGAGTCTCCACACCCAGTATAGGTATGTGGTTACCGGGGAATCGAACCCGGGCCCTTGCGCTTGCAAGACAGGCGCCGGAACCACTGAGCTAACTCCCCGGCCCGTTGACTTGCTTTTCTAACACATGTGCTGTACATGCAGGGAAGAGCATGGCAGGTGAGGAAAGCAAGCGGCAGAAAGGGAAGAGCCCGGAGAGCTGGGACAGGAGGCTGTGCTCAGAGTACAGTGGGGCAACTGTGGCATCACATGGCTCTCAGAAGCCAAGGTGCCCAGCCCATGGGCGCCAAGATGAGACACCACAGTCACAGCCCCACTTCAACCAGGATTCTGACCTACCATTTACAGTCTACTTTATTCTGGGTCACACATATTTGATGTGTGGCATGTCTGTCTTAAATATGGCACCCCCATTTTTTAGACAAAGAATCTGAGACTGCAAAGGTCAGATGACTTGTCCAAGGCCGTGCAACTGGCAGTAAAGTGTCAAACTCTGGGTACAGATAAAAATAGGTCCTTTATTTCCATTTGATCAAGAAGTTCCTTCCCTTTATCACTCCTTGCAAACAACACATTTATTAACTACTTACAATACACAGTAGAAGGCCCCAGGAGTCAAAGGCTGGTGCAGATCTCAGCCTCCACCCAAAGAATAGAAAGAGGGTCAGTGGGCTGTGTGCAAGAGACTGCAGAGAAAGCACTGTGGGAAAGGGTGTCCGCCCTTCTTAAGGCAAGAAGAACAAATTCCAGGCAGACCAGATACATGGGGGAGGCGGGTGTGGGCTGGTGATGTATGGAAGACAAAATGGCAAGGAGCCTGAGAAATTCTCAATGGCCCAGTAGAAAGCTTTACAGAGGATGGCCTGGAACCGACTGGGTAAGTTTCTGGGGCACATTTCTGGTCTGATCTTATCCTGTCTAGAAGTTCCAAATTCTGGTTACGTACAAGAATTTCCTACGGGACTTTAAATAGCACCCATGTCTGAGCTCCATGATAGAGATTCTGAATCAGCTGGGAGGAGGTAAGAGCCCTTGTCTGGTATCTTTTCTCAATACAGTGGCCCCAAGTGCATCTAATGTATAGCTGGATATGTCCAGGAAGATGCGCTGAAGGACATGTTGGAGACAGAAGAGCAAGTTGCATATTAGATGTCAGAGCATCCTTACCCAGGACAACATATGAGCCAAAACACCCAGGTTATATCCATTAACTTCACAGCCACCCTCTACTGCCACCCATGTCTGACAAAAATGGGACAGCATTCAGAGGAAACGGCACATATCCCTATCCAGGGAACTGAGTTGTAAACTTCTCACCTAGGGTCCTCTCCCAGGGTCAGCTGGCTTCAGACCAGGAAGCTGCAGGCCCTCTCACTAAGGACCGCTAAGAGATCACAGAGATGTTACATGAGTAATGCTGTATGTTAGAGCTATGGTTTTCTGGATACAATAGACAGGATTTCAGACAGACTAAGGGACTGGGACTACTGAAAACATCATCATTCTCTTCCTGGAACAGTTAGCACGTGCAATTGCCTTGCCTTGCTGATTGCCTTTTTAGACTTGTGTTTACCTCTGTACAATGCCTAGCTTTCTGAAGTCAAGGTTGGAGCCTGGGTTTTCTGCTTTGAAAACATGCACAGTACCTACAACAGCATCACTGGGAGATAAAGCAGGGTCTATGGAACTGCAGGGCTCTGCACTGGGCCTGCGGCAGCGCTCCACAGGTACCCCTGGGGCCTACATCTTTCCACGTTGGCCCTCATTTCCTGATTGCCAGTAAGGGCCTCCTGGGACAGAATCCCTTACTCTGGAGATTCCCAGAAAAGAGAGAGAGGCTTGTTTTCTGGAGACAGCACAAAGTTGTAGGTACCGCGAAGGACACAAACAGTAGTTCAAGGCCAGGGATTTCTAGGTTTAGCACACAGTGTCTCTCTAACTTGCTGTGTGATCACAGGAAAATCAAATTCCTTACAGCTCAGGATCTGGCTCCCTAGCGCCCCCTGCCCTATTTCTGAAGTCTACGGGTCTGCAGATTGCAGAATTCCAAGAGCTCCAATTCCAAGCTCTGAAAGGGTGCTACGACTCCCTGTTAGAGGAGGCAACTCCTTATCCTAACTAGTAACCAGGCCCATTCTGACCTTCCAGAGCTTAAAACCAAGTCTAGCAAGCATCTCAAGATGGAGAACCCAAGCTAGGGAGCTGGGTAAGGTCAGCATCCAAGACCTTACCTTTTGAATCACCTCTCTGAAGATGGGCGGGAGGTAACTAAGTCATTCCAAAATTGAAAACATGTGGTGTTCATTCACTTCTCAAAAACTTAGTGAGCTCCTCAGAGGAGAGAAGTCACAGGTATTGCGGGCCCCAAGGGGCAGCTTTCTGATGAAAAGTCCCCCCCTTTTCAATTCCTGTAACTAAAATGAATATGGAAAAGATAATTACCTTTAAAACATACTTAATACTTGAACACATTATCTCTACCTGCAGAAAAAGAATGTTATCTGATGGGATCTTCCCCATAAGCTTAATCAAATTGCTATCTTAAAACTCTCTGGAGTCCTGTGAAACAGTAATAGAAAATCCAAGGCAGAGGCTGGAAGCATTTTATATTTGTTTGGTTGTGGAGAATGAGCAGCCCATCTGACAATGGGCATTTAGAGACAAAGTCATTTCCAATCTGTAATGGATCTTCTTCTAGTAGAAGCAGGGAACATTTTCTCTGACCCACACCTGCAATTCCTACATGAGGTAACTTTTCCTAATATTCACATGAGAAAATTTCCGAGACCGAAGTCTTTTTACTAATGGCTACCTGGGTCTCATCAACTCTAAGAAATCTTCTCTAGTTGGGTCTGGGACACTTAATGTATGGAGACGTTTAACCTGCTACTTAACTCTGGGTTTTAAAATGGTGAAAAATTTGACGCCTAGATTTTTTCCTTGGTCTACCCAGCCCCCAGGCAGCACCATCCGTTAAGTGAGGAGAAGAGGTAAATTACCTGCCCAAATCCAGCCCAGGGCGAGTAGCCATATTGCAAGGCTGGAGAAACCAAAGGGAAAAAGCATCTAAGACGATTGAAATGTGAGGACTGGAAGTGTTGCCAGCACCTCACACTTGTCTGGAATGGCCCAGAGAGCCGCAGCCAGGCCCGGCCGACCAGCCCAGTTTATCTTGCTGACAGGAGCTGTAATAGGTGAGAGATATCGGTCAGCTACTTGTCCTTCCTGTGGTCCTACGAGTGTCCTATAGACATGGGGGACCACTTCCCCAGTGCACAAGGTAGGCACAGTGGGACCTACAGAAAAAACAAAAGTATGGGGGTGTGGGTGAACACAGGACATCGCTAAAGTAGTCATCAAGCCACAGGATTCTTCGCAGGTGAGTAATGGATTATAAAACAGCATGCCTTGCCTATCATCACCTCAGTTATGTTTAAAAGAAAAGCAGAGTAAAGATAGTCGAACTACAGGGGATGAGTGTATTTGTTCATATATATTTTAACAATTTTAAATAATAATAATAATAATTTAATAATATTTGTTAATATATATTTTCTAAGTTCCCCACACTGAATACATAGTACTTGTGATTCATTTCTTAACATTTCTGGCTGGGTCAATACCTTGAGTGTCCTGCCTCTGACAAGAGTGACTGCTCCCAGCCGGAGGAGGATGGGCTTTTCTCCTTCAGGCCTACAAGGAAGGCAACTGCCCAGGCTCCTCCTGAATTGTGGCTATCAGACCCACACCCTTTGCTGGTCTGTCAGGAGGTCTGGCCTGATTCTTCCTTCCTTCTAGTTTCTGAAGAAGCCCTCTCTTCTTTGCTGCCTGCTGCTAACGGAATGCCCCCAAAGGTACCCCAGTCTGCTGCACTGTCTAAAGGTCTCCACCATTAAAAGGAGTGCCTGTCTATACAGTGTCGTGATGCGGCAGGTTGAGGGGATTGGACTGAGTCTCGAAAACCTAAAAGAAAACCTGAGGTTGCTTTTGCTTTTCATTAAGATATAATTCAGGTACGATAACATTCATGGTACTAACAGCTTTTAAGGTATTTCACAAAGCTGAAAAACACTGCCGCTACTAATTCCAGGGCTCTTCATTCCCTCAAAAAGAAACTCTATATTTATATACCTTTATTCCTCTTCTTTCTCCTCTTCCTCTTCCTCAGCCTTTGACCAACAGTAACTGATTTTATGTCTACAGACTTGTGAACATTTCATAGAAATAGAATCACACAATATGTGACCTTTTCTGTCCACCTTTGTTCTTTTATCATAATGCTTCTCAGGGTTCACCCATGTTACGTCACATAGGAATAGCTAATTTTTTATGGCTGAATCATATTTCATTGTATGGACCTACCACATTTTGTTTATCCAGTCAGCAACTGATGGGCAGTTTCCACTTCAGTATTATTATGAATGATACGGTCAAGAATGTCCACATGTAAGTTTTTGTGCATATTTTCAATTAGCTTAGGACGGAAGTTCCTTTTTAGAAATAAATTCTTGTTATTAGGGTACTACCCGCTCTCTGCCAAATTAAAAATATATGCTATTTAAGGGATAATTTTTTTTTTTTTTTTTAGGTTTTTTTTGGAGACAGGGTCTCGCTTTGTGGTTCAGGCTGGCCCTGAGCTCAGCCTCAAACTCACATCACAATCCTCCTGCCTCTGCCTCCCGAGTGCTGGGATTACAGGCGTGAGCCACCACGCCCGGCACTGAAGGGATAATTTTTATTATCCAATACTTCCAACTTACTTAGGTTCCAAGTCACTGACAGTGATGTGCCTGTCCATATCACACCCCCGTCGGTCACACACACTCTCATTGCCCCATAGCCCTTCACTCAGGGCTGCTCGGCTCCCTTACGCTTGACCCAATGGCCTCAGAAGCTCAGTTCTTCCTTGATGCAGGACTCTATAGTGCAGTGTATGAAATATTTAAGCTGTTTTTCTAAATATACACATTGTCAACCTATAGTCTATAAAATATTTACATCTTCTGGCCTCCCCCTCCCAAATATCTGCATTATTTACAGTTCAGTTGCAGAAGCATTGCCCTAGGTTTGGAATTGTACAGTCTTCCCCGTTCCTTGGTGTCACGGGGCTGTGTACAAGCCAGTGGGGGCAACAGTGAGAATTCTCCTGCCGAGTGACAGTGGAGGTTCTGAGGGTATCGGACATGATGCACCATCCGAAGCCAGGCAGACGGATCTACAGCCCGGGACCTCCTGGGCAAGAGGGCACATCTCCATTACTTCCTGGTGGCTGCTGTACTGCTGTCTCATCTGAGAGTCTTGCTACTGTTGATATTTAATGGCTCCCAGCATCTCCCAAAGAGGTCACTCCCACTTCCAGCCAAGCTGATTTCTATTGGTCTCAGCCTCTCTCACACTCAGGTACAATGAAAATCTCTCTGGCCAGGCACTTCCTGTCACACATCTAGTAAACAGGATAGCAGTCCTGCCCTCAGAGAGTGATACTCCAGTGCGCTCAGCTCTTCACGTGGCATTTGTCTGCCCAAACTGTGGGAAACCAAGGCACTTGCCATGGTGGCTGAGATACAAATGTCTTCGATCGTTCAAAACCCCTCTACTTGTACCTGCAGACTTTTCAGTTATAAAGAGACTTTAGTTTTCAAAATTATGTTCAGTGGCATGTGCCTATAAATATTATCATTTAAAAACAGAGTTGAAAGCAAAACACCTTCTGCCCTATAATTCCATTTATAAAGATAATCGCTCTTAATAGATGTAGAGCCTCACAGACTCTTCTAGGATGGCTTCTAGTTCATATTAAATGGGATCGCACTGGATAATTTGTTTTCTCTAACCAGCTTTTATCATGCAAAACATCACAGACATCTCTCTCTCTACATCAGGTACCATAATTAGCAGATTCCTTACCTTTGGACATTTAGGTTGTTCTCCATGCTCTGTAATTACAAATAATGCTGCATTCAGCATCCGGAGGGGAAATTTAAAATCAGTGTTTGGTACATGCAGGACAAAGTGGAGAATGAAGCAGAGGGTGTCTGCCCTGCCGAGGTCACTGAACATCAGGCTCAACTGTTGGGACTGTCTGAGCTTCAGGGGTCTGAGGCTCAGAGAGGTGCGGCAGGGAGCATCCTGGGCCTATCTCAGACCTGCCCCACCTGGACACCTGCAACCGGCTAGGAAGGCAGAATGTGTGAACAGCACCCTCATCTAGTTAGTTCCCTCTTCCTCCTCTTCCTCCCCAACCCGCCCCTGTGGGTGCCTCTACTTACCCTGCCTCTGTTTTGAATCTCTAAAATAATGTGACAAGTTAATGATGGTACAATTATCTAAATGTTTAACAGACATGTTATCTAAGTGAGTCGGACTGAGATTCCATCCCGCTGACAATAAACATCAATGGTGGAGCAGAAAGCGATCGGCAAATTATAGCAAACCCTGCAATTTCAATGCTATTAAATTTGGAGGAATAACAGCCTTGAGGCCTGTAAACTCTGAATAAAATAGGCCCTTGTGTTTGTCCAACTATTAAATCAAAATGCTACCAACATCCTAGAAAAAACAAGGCGATTTATGGCTTTTCAAGTTTCAGTTACACATGGGTTTTTATTAACTCTTTTTTGTCTCTGGCCAGTGGTGGTGACACCAGGGAGATGGGGGAGACACCCGAGGGGAAAGGAGAGAGCACAAAGCCACACATGCAAGGATAAAGGGGACGCATCAGAGTGGCTGAGATGGTCACGGGAGGAGAGGGTGGTAACAGGTTCTGGTATGGGGACAGCTGTGCAAAGAAAGTAGCAAGTGAACAACAGCAAAGACAGTGGGAACCTCAGAAGTGCCCTCCGATTTATCTCCAGGTCGATCCGGATCCCTGCCCTGCCGCTCTGAGTGTGTGGCTCCTCATCAAGGGGACAGATGGAGAAGCACACCTCTGGGGGGTGTCATGCGACCCTGTTAGGTACTATACAGTTGTAAAAGATCAAATTCTATCATTCCCTGTGAATTTTAGTAGCCTTTAAGAGACAAAAGATCTTTGTCTTTAATCCCCTCTCAGACACTTATAGGTATTAAAAACATAGTTATGGAATAAGCTGCAAAATAAAGTAGAGAAAGCATCTGTTTCCTGAGGACAGGAACTACTACAGAGTTCTAAAAATAAGAGCAGTGGGGCCGGGGATTTAGCTCAGTGGTTCCAGCACCTGCCTTGCAAGTTCAAGGGCCTGGGTTCAATCCCCAGTAACCACATATAACAATGTTGGTCGTGGAGACTCACCCATCACCAATCAGTACTACATACCACAGTGCTGGGTGTGGTGGCTCACACCTATAATCCCAGCACTCGGGAAAAATAGGCAGGAGGATTGCTGAATTTGAAGCTGAGTTCAAGACCAGCCTGAACTACAAAGCAAGACCCTGTCTCAAAAAATAACAACAAAAATAAGCTACAACAGCTATGACAAGAGGCCCATGCTGTTCTGTATTCAGTTACCAGGCTACGCATTTCACGTGTATTATTTTATTGAGTCCTTCTAACAGCCATCTATTATTAATCATAGTTTACAAATCTGAAAACTGAGGTCGAGAAAAATGCAAACTGTCAGTCCAAGATCAGAATCTTAGGCTGTGCCTGGAACCGTACAAACCCCCACACAGCAATTTTTCTCGCCCAATTCCCATACCCTACATTTGAGGGAGGCAGAGAAACAAAGCAATTTGTCCCGTGTCATAAAGCAGGTCCGTTCCGGAGCCAGAGCAAGAACCTGCTTCTCTTTTCTCCTAATTTATTGTCGCTTCTAAACACCATGCTGCCTTCCCATGTCTCTGACAATATCGTGCAACATCATTTCTGCCGCGGTAGGGGGCTGGTAGAGGACAGGGGCCACGCTGTCCTGCTCAGCTGTCTCCCTCACCAAGGACCCAGTATAGTCACCTAGCGTGAAGCAGATATATACAAAGTGAGTGAGAAGTGAAGGAGTCTCAGCTTTTTCCACCCCAAACCTGCCTCCAATCCCAAGTAACTAAATACCAGTGCTCACTTGGAAACACTGTGGAAAGCATCAATGCTTCATAGGAAAAGTATCAGGACGATGAACAGGACAGAAAAATGGTTTTCAGGGCAGAAAAACCATTCTGTACACAACACTAAAGGTAAGCTGAATGTCAACTGTAGGCTTTAGGCCCTTGACGTGTATCCATGCAGGTATCTATTCCGGCCCTCAGTTCTGATGGATCCCAGTGCTGTGGGGTGCTGATGGGGAGGGAGGCTGTGTCTGAGTGAGGACAAGGGTTGTACAGGAAGTCTCTGATCTTCAAAGCCATTTTGTTGCAAACCTAAAATAAAGCTCGTTAGTTAAAAAAAAAATAGTCTGGGGGGGAGTCCTTCCCAAAGGTGCCCCGAGGGGCCCCGAGAGTGAACGGTGGAGAAGAAGGCAGCTTGTCTGGGCCAGCAGGTGACAGCTGGGTCGTCCCTCCCCACTCTGCAGAAAGCAGCTCCAACAGAGCTGAGAGCTCTGTGCTTGGAAAATAAAACTCTATATTAGGCATCAAACATGCCTTTATAGTAACAGCATGAAATTAGGTCAAGAGTAAATCTATGCTGGGGCACTGACTGTACAAACAGCAGCACATAAACCCCTCCCGAAGTGCCTATGACGTTCTGCGGTCCTTCCCGAGTGCCAGCGCTCTCATGTTGAATTCCTTGGCACACCAAGTGAAATGCTATACAAATCACCTCTGATATTTATAAAAGTCTAAAGCTATTATGCTTTCAATGGGGAGGTCAGGCCAACCTGCAAGGAGGCCACACGTCCCTCTAATGACTCGCCGCCCTGTCCTCCCCCTGCTCTCCAGCTTGCGCAGGGGCCTCATGATCTCTCATCTCTTTTTTACTCGCATTTCGGCTCTCGGCAGATTAAGCTGTTTCTCCTCATTGGCCCCCCTGCCTGTCCCATCTCCTCTGGATTGGATCGTGAGAGGAGGCTGTGCCTGGAGGATGAGCCAGGACAGTTGCCTGTGTTCCCACTGCTGTAGTCACAGGGCCAGCCACCCTGACCTGGCTCCCGGGTGTCTGCTGCTGCCCCTTCTGCCAGGGCCAGGGAAGCATGGGGCTAAGGCCAGCTGGCAGCACCCGAAGGGAAGGAATGCTGCTGCTCACTTCATAAATCCCTGGTCCTCTTGCCACTCCTTCCATGGTCAGCCACCACCCAGAAACCTCCAAACAAGGGCTCCATTCTCCACCCGAGGTTCCAGACCAGAAACGTCCCTGCAGCGTTTCCTGAGCATCATTAGCACATCAGGAGTGAAACCGGGAGCAGGAGCTGCCGGACAGCGGGGGCTCTGAGATAAGGAACATGTGCTTACCTCCCTCGAGCCTCCTTCACTGGGAAGAAGGATGTTGGGGCAGGGCTTCCTCCTCTGCCAGAAGATAGGAGCAGAGCCCAAGACACTGCTCTCACTACCAAGTCCCTAACAATCCTCATCTCCATACTCGCATGGTCGAGCGGCTTTCCCAGCGACACAGAAGTGGAACCCAAACCACTTTTTCTAGGCTTACAAAAAAAGTCCTCATTTTGTAGCCAGAATGGAGACAACCTTCAATTGTAAGAACAAACGTGTAGGCCCTGGTTTTAGTTGGGATTACTTTTTCTTAATTGACCTCTTTTTTCAAATATGGAGTTTGATTCCTGCTCTGCACATAAGATTTGATGCCCAAGCCCTATAGAGAGAGAAGACAGTTTTACAACAGGGGTTCTAGAGTGCAGAAGCCTGAAGCACACATTCCAGTTCCGCCCAGGACTGGTGTTCCTGGAACCTTCTGGCCTCAGTTTCCCCCACCAAACACCAGAGAGAAAAAAAATCGTCTGCCTTTTTTGGGACTGTTGTGAAGACTAAATAGTCACGACTCAGACATATCCAAGAGGGGCTGGTGATTGAATTATCTGAACTGAGGCAAGTTCAACGGACTTGTTCATTTCCGCCACAGCAGTGTAGCTTTCAGGAAGGTGGAGCCATGTTCTTCTGTTCACCAAAATGCATTGAGTCCATAAAGCGCTTGGTATATCACAGACACTTAAAGACTCAGGATGAATGAGTGACAGGAAAGGGGGACAGCTGCATGGGCTACACTGATTGTTAGCGGATCAAACTGCTATCAGGAAGCCCTGCGGGAGCAGGCTGGGGCTGGCAAAGAGCAGAGTTGCTCTGGAGCCAGTCTAAGGTCTAATGTGACCTTAGGACCTTAGGACTAAATTTAGGAAGGACTGTAGACTATGCCTCTTTTTCCTATCTGAGAAAATGCAGGAGAAGATGGGAGATCTTACTTGAAGTCAAGAGACCCATGTGATCATGATATGTATATAAAATGTACCTATTTCACAATTAAAAATTTTTTTAAAAAAAATAAAGAAAAAGTCGAGAAATCCACAACACTCAGGTTCTTGGGGACAGCTGACACAGAACCTCATCAGGAGACTCAAGTGTCCCTCAGTCTGAGACAGCATCACTGAGTGCGGGATGTATGCCTGAGGCTGACATACCACTTCATCCTGACCCCGCTCCTGTGCCCTGTCCGGCCTAGATTTAGGTGCCACTTGTTTAGATCTTGGCGGGGGTTAGCTCCGCGAGACAGCGTTGGCCATTCCCAGCCCTCAGTTCTTAAGGCCTACAAAACCTGCCCTGAGGAGATTGTTTAGAATGTGAAACTTCATTCTTTTATCTCTTTCGACTATACTTAGAGGGCCCCCATGGCTGTGAGCTGGACAGGCGGACTGAAAATATCCTTTGACCAGAAACACAGTCAGAGATCCTTAGAGCCCTGCCCCGGATGAGCAGGTAGATGATCTTCCTGTTCCCATTCCTCCATCTTCATGGACTGGACCCTTCTTTTCTCAGCACCCAGTGAAGGACAAGCATCCTTTATCATTGATGGAGACCATCCTCACTTCCCAAGAGCTCTTTCCATGCAAGGTCGATGCTAGGTGCGTCAGATGGATTCCCAAATTAAGTCCGTACAATGCTCCACATTCCATAGGTACCATAACCATCCTGATGGGCAAATACAGGCTTGGAAAAGTTTAGTAATCCGCCCAACATCATAAAACTTGTGAACGGCAAGGCTAGAATTTGAATCTAGACAATGCGACTAACACTAGACCCCAAATTCTGAGTGTACTCTGATTACTCTGATTTCAGGCTCCATAGGGCCCCTCTTCCCTGCAGGATACAAAACAAACCCGCTCTATTCCATACAAAGTAAAGTCCCCCAGGGAACAGCCTGCCTGTCTCCCAACTCTGGGCCTGTCTGTCTCCCTGTGCTGCCCCTCGGGCTCCTCCCTCTCCAGTCTGCCCACACACCAGTGTGACTTGGCTCCCCGAGTTCATGTCAAGGTGCCCCATGAGTGCACCGCAGAAGTTCAGAGCTGCCACGGGTCCCCCACAGCTCCTTGTGGACACCCTTTGCCTTCTCTCTGGAACACACCAAAACGCTCCAGCCCTGCTGCCTGGAGCTCAGCAGTCAAGGCCTGTTCAGGTCCCAAATGGGAATGTACAGTGGCTCAAACAACATTATGATTTGTAAAACCCGTTCCTAATTAGTTTGACTTTGAATAAAGAGGGTAATTATTTTTAAATTTATTAACTGCTGCCTGGCCGGAGAAGTTTCCAGATCAAATGACAGGGAGAAGCTATTTCTGTTCAGTGACGCAGCAATTTATATTACTGATCGGTCATTAAAACCTCTGGCACAAAACCACTTCTGTTTCCTGAGCCAAGATAGTGTCTGCGTGTCAAATTTCAAACTCAGAGTATAAATTAAGCCATTAATGGTATGTATCAGTTTATCTGGACTTAAAGAACCACTTACTAATTTCAGACATCCCCGATATAGACCCCGAGAGGTGCACCGGGTGTGCATGCGGATGTGCACATGCATGACGTGTGTTTTCTCACTCTCGTCTTACTGAACAGTGTAAAAAACTTCTGATGTGTAAATGAAGTACGAGCCATCTCGGGAGCTGTTAATTCCTCACTGCTTTGCAACCCAAACATTTTGGAAGCAGCCGTGTTTTGCAATATGTATTTGTCATAATATAAAAGGTGCAAAATGATCTCTGTTTATCTACTCAAAGTCTTCACTGTACCCAAACAGAACACTGAAATGTGACAACAAAGCCCGAGCCCAGCCCTACCACGAGCGCGGCCTCCCCGAGCACCAGCTTGAGTCCATCAGGAGCGAGGGGGAGGAAGCAGAAGGGGTCATGCACGCCGGGAGAGAAATCTAGCCTAAGTGGAGTCAAAAGGGGGGTGTGCAGGTGGCATTTCCTTGGCCACACGGCAGTTAGAGATACTTGCTATTAGATTCATTTTTGAGACTCAAGAATCCCTGCAAGTGAGGCATGCTGATGCACACCATTCACCCTAGCACATTGGGAGGCTGAGGCAGAAGGACTGCCAAGTTCCAGCCCAGCCTGGGAGTTTACGGCTTAGTGAGACTCTTTCTCAAAATTGTTTTAAATTTTAAAACAAATTTTTAAAAAAGAATACCTATAAGTCACCATGATCACTCCTTTCACGTACTGTTGCACACAGCTCTAGTTCTTGCCACAGGCGGGCCTTGGGCAGGAAACTCACATCCAATCTGATTCAAAGAAACTGTATCCTGTCACAGGAAGAATGTCGGAAATTCTTAGTAAAGTGGGTCACAGGGACCCTAAAGAGCCCCATCTGGGAAAGGGCCACAGGCCAAAGGACTCTCAATAGGTTCTCTCTGAATCGCCCAGCCCACAGGCCCACAAACAGCCATCTGTCAACACCCAGAGAGCCGGGAGCAGTGGGGAAGAGCCCTGAGATACAGGTAGGTCAAGGATCAGCTCTCCACTTCCTAAGGCGCAGCCTTTAGACCTCTATTTTCCATCTGTAGAATGGGTATAATAAAGTGTTTTATACACGGAAGTATCAAAAACACCAGGTAGCATTAGCCTTTTCCGACTCTCTTCGGGGTCTCCATCCCTTCTGCTTTCTGGACTTCTCTCCCCACTATCCTGTCGGCTCTCCCATGTTCCCAGGACCCCTCTGGCTTGTTCTCCTCTGGTAGTTTAATGTTATTCACTGTCTTCGGTCTCTTCCTCCTCCCAAAACAGAGTTGATGAAAAGATCTCGCACTGTGTTCCTTTTTTCTTAGAAGCACCTCAGAGTCCATACGGGGTCAGTAGGAAGTGGTGACATGAGTGACAAAGGACCAGCCATCTCACTGCCAACCCTGGGGAGGCGAGGCTGCTGCTGCCCCACCCCAGTCCTGAGCACACACCTGTCCCACACTAGCACGTGGCAGACACGCTTTGCCTTAGGGGAAGCTCACCCACAGTGCACATGCAGACTGCTGGGCACACAGAGCTTCCCTTAAGCTTCAACCTTGACCTCTCACCCTGGCCTGGATCATTTTTCTCTGTCCTCATCTCTGTTAAAGCTCAGTTTACTCAGTCATCATTGAGCAAGCACAAGTGACATATTAAGGACAGCCCCAAACCAAAGCCCATGACACACGTTTTCCATTCAAGACTCTGTAAGGTGGAAGACCTAGGACTTAGAAATACTCTTGTCCACTGGTCATCCTTACTCTGTTCCAGGATCTATGGTAGGTCGTCTCCAAGACAATCGCCATTAATTCCTTTCCCTCTACATCCTCACCACTCCCCCACTGAAAAGGGGACCTTGAGATTCCACTATCTTAAGTCTGGGACTGACTTGTAATAATGTGTATCAGTAAATGCAGAAGAATTATAGCCAAGTGTTTCCACAGTTATTTTCCCAGTGTGTAAGAGGGCTGGCGGTGTCTGCATCCGGACTCCTGGATCCCTGAGCTGTCAGGTAGCAACGCCTGACTACCGTGCTGTAGAGAGGACACATGGGAGAGGTCTGAATCCAGTATTTGGAGTGAAGAAATCACCGTGGACATCCAGCCCGTGCAATCCTTCCACGACTCTAGCCCAGCCACCACCGATGGTCGTCATGAGAGACCACAAGAGAAACACCCACCCAGGCCCAACCAACCTGTAGAACTGTCAGACATGGTAGCACTTTATTGTTCTGAATCACCACTGGAGTGGTCTGTTATGGAGCAACTGAGAGCCGCAAATACTTGTCCCAGTCAATTCTCAACACAGACACCGGAGCAGTCTTTTAGAGATATGTGTCAGGTCATCCTCCCATCCAAAACCCTCAGACAGGGCTGGGCATGGCTCAGTAGTAGAGCACATGCCCAGTGTGTACAAGACCTGGGGTCATCCTTAACACAGAAAAAATACACAAATGTATAGGTAAGAACCTTCGGTGCACCTTCTCCTTTTATGTGCACATTCATGTGTATGTACATGTGTTTGTGTATGTACTCCTCAATATATGAACAAATATTTACATATATTGTATATCAGGAAGGCTGTGTACATATACATACATATATATATGTATATATATATATATACACACACACACATGCACATATATAGTTGTGCATATATATGTTTGTGTATCTCTAGTGGCATGTGTGATACTAGTGACTCTTCCTGACACATGGAAAAGCTCATTCATACATCTATATTTCCTCATACACATAATACATTACAAAGATGTAGTGCATATACCACAGAACAAGCAACTCATACATTTCAAGTATATAGTTGAATAAATTTCAGTTTATTTAGAATTGTGCAATTGTTACCCCAAATAATTTTAGAACATTTTCACCACCCTCCCAAAGAAATTTTGTATCTACCAGCAGTTGCCTTCCACTTACCTTTAACACCCTCAGCTACCAGCACCTATTAATTTACTTTGGGTCTGCATAGAGTTGCCTATTTTGGACATTTCATATAAGTAGGAATCATAAAACACATGGCCTTTTGTGTCTTGCTTCTTTCACAGAGCATGTTCTGAAGGTTCAGCCATGCTGTAGCATGTACCAGCGCTTCATTCCTTTTTACAGCCAATTCTATTACACAGCATGATTTACCACATTCTATTTGTCCGTCCAGGCTGACTGACACTGGCTTGTTTCCATTTTTGCTTATTCTGAACAGTGCTGCTACATACATACATTCATATACACATTTTTGCATGGATGTGTGTCTTCACTTCTTCTGGTAAACATATAGGCGTGGAGTTGCTGAATCGTACAGTAACTATGTTTAACCTTTTAAGGAACTGGCAGACTGTCCTCCATGGTGGCTATGCCATTCTATATTCCCACCAGCAATATATGAGGTTTCTCATTTTTCTACGAAATTAACAGCGCTTGCTCCTCTGTCATTTATGATGGCCACATCCTCATGTTTGAGGTGGTATCTCATTGTGGCTTTC